>LNAC01000131.1:1598395-1793365 GCA_002007465.1 Ailurus styani | reverse complement strand
AAAAAAAAAAATCTTTTGATTTTAAGTAGATAGAAATGGAAAATCTTCCAGAAAAGAATTTATTACAGTGTGAAAATGATGAAATTTTGGAATTATGAAATAAGAAAGTTAAAAGTGGTAGTGGTGGGAGTATTTATTTCATAGAACCATTTTCCTAATCTGTCATCTATAATTGTTTATCTAAGCAGGTATATACCCTGTGTGACTCTATAGGTAAAGTATAGTTTGTTGGAAATACTTAACTTTCTTTGTTTGTTTTTTGTTTTTTAGGTTGTTTTGTTTAGTTTTTTTGTTTTTGTGTTTTGTAAATCTTTAATTTTCTTTTTTTTTTTTAAGATTTTATTTATTTATTTGACACAGAGAGAGAGATTACAAGTAGGCAGAGAGGCAGGCAGAGAGACAGGGAGAGGAGAAAGCAGGCTCCCCGCTGAGCAGAGAGCCGGATGTGGGCCTCGATCCCAGGATGCTGAGATCATGACCTGAGCCGAAAGCAGAGGCTTTAACCCACTGAGCCACCCAGGCGCCCATAAATCTTTAATTTTCTAATGGAAAGTTAGTGCAAATAGCCCTTGTAGCAGCACAGGCAATTGCAAATGCACATGTATCACCTTGGCAAATTATTTTTATGAATAAATGGAATTTTCTCCCCTCTGTTGCTGGTTTTTTGTTTTTGTTTTTAGAAATTATTTATTTATTTTGATAGAGAGAGAGAGAGAGAGAGATTACAAGTAGCCTGATAGGCAGGCAGAGAGAGAGGAGGAAGCAGGCTCCCCGCCGAGCAGGGAGCCCGATGCGGGCCTCGATCCCAGGACCCTGAGATCATGACCTGAGCCGAAAGCAGAGGCTTTAACCCACTAACCCACAGGAGCCCTCTGTTGCTGTTAATATGAAAACCACAGTATGTGTTTATGAGAGAATAAAGCCCCTAAGTCCTAAGGAATCCAATAGAGGTAATAGATCATCTTCTCTCCTGTCAATCTGGAATGGCTCTAGCTCTGTACTATCTTTGGGAGAATTGAGAACATAGGCACTTACATAGTTTTCTTGTAGAGCTAATTTCTTTTACAGGATCTTAGTCAGAAAAGGTGTTAGAGGAATGGTTTGTCAGACATACGGGAGCAGTAATTAACCAGGAAAAGGAGAGGTAGCTTAAGGAAACTGACAGCAGAGGCTGTCTTCCCTTTTTTCTAAAACTTCTGTCCAATATGGTAGTCATTCACTACGTGTGGTAGTTTAAATTTAAATTAATTAAAATTAAATTTAAAAACCAATTTTTCGCTTGTACCAGCCATATTCTAAGTATTTAGTAGTCATGTAACTAGTTTACTACATTTCCATCATCCCTGAAAGTTATGTTGGGCAGCACTACTGTTGTGAAATTTCTTTGCCTAACTATATAAAAGGCTGTTTTTATATTTTAGATTACTCTTATTTTGTAGATTATTTTCTTAACAAGTTCCAGTAGAAGAATTACAGAATCAAGGAGTATAGATATTTTTGTGTCTTCTTAATCACGGTTAATTCTTTTAAAAATAGTACCAATTATATTCTTTTTTTATTTTTTTATTTTTTTATTTTTTTTTTAAAGATTTTTTTTTATTCATTTGACACAGAGAGAGAGATTACAAGTAGGCAGAGAGGCAGGCAGAGAGAGAGGAGGAAGCAGGCTCCCCGCCGAGCAGAGAGCCCGATATGGGCCTCGATCCCAGGACCCTGGGATCATGACCTGAGCCGAAGGCAGCGGCTTTAACCCACTGAGCCACCCAGGCGCCCAGTACCGATTATATTCTTACCAGCAGTTTCCACTTCATTGAATTTTATCAAACATTGGCTGGATTGCTACATTGCTGTTCTCCTATTCTACTCTGTCCAATTCTAGAGCAATTTAAAAAATGTTAAAACATCTTGTATTCTTCAAGGTTGATATAAGATAGATGGCATGGGTAGGTACATAAATTCACTGAAATTGATGTGGAAAATTTTTGTATTTGCATTTTTCATGAAACATTCTTGAATTTTACACCAGATTCTCAAAGGTGTTAGTACCCTTGTGTAGTTTAAAACTACTGTTATAGTTCTTATTCTGCAGAACAGGAAGATAATCATTTAATGTTACAGCGTTTTAGTATTTTTTTGTCATTACTGATTCATCAGGAAACAGCTTTTGAAATACTGTATGAATTTTAAAATTTTTTTATAGGAAGGTCGTTAGTTGAGTCTTCTGTGTTGTGATGATTGCTTTTTTTATTTGATGCAACACTTGAAAACAGTATTGGTGGTGGAAAGGGGTAGCAAAGACATTGTTTTTTCCCTCCTAAATTCATGAGTATCTCTAACTACTGTCCTCAGACTCTTTACAACTTGTGGTTGGCTAGTATTTAAAATATCTCAGAACTGCAGTGACCTTTTCAGTACTGTAAAACAGCTACCAGAAAAGTGCTGAGACATCTCTTCTCTCAAAATAGTCTTTTTGATAGCTTCTTACAATACGCAGCCAAAATCATTCAAAGTAATTGATCTCTGTGGTCAACAGTAGCCCAGAAAATATAGTAAATTGAGTGCCCAGAAAATTGCCAGATTAGTACCTCCGGACCTGAAGTTCTGTATAACTAGATTTATATTTGAATACTGGAAATTGAGGTGTTCTTGCTCATTCAGTAAACAAATGGGTTGTAAAAAGTTTAATGAGGCCCTGTGGAGAGAATACATCCCCATTCTTGAAGAAAAAAAAAATAGAAAATTAAGATCAGTAGTAGAAGTACAAGTACAGTATCTTACTATATTTTAAAAGATTTTATTTATTTATTTTAGAGAGCATGAGGGGGAAGGAGAGAGAATCTAGAGCAGACTCTGCACTGTTGTGCAAAGCCCAACACGGAGTTTGATCTCATGGCCCTGATATCATGATCTGAGCTGAAACCAAGAGTGGGGCGCTTAACCAACTGAGCCACCCAGGAGGTGCCCCAGCATAATACTATAAATGTAGAGGGAGGAATGGATTATTGAGGTGAGAAAGCTTCACAAGGAAGTTGGTAGTTGAGGTTGAGCTTTCAAGGGAGGAATAAGTTTGAAAACAAATGGCCTGGGTAAAGCTCTTTTGGTATTCTATAAAAGGTATTCTATAGTTCTATATGGTCTATATTTTATATATTCTATAAATTCTATAAAAGGTATTCATAAAAAGACAAAAGGACCTGATCCTGGTAGAGCTGAACAGGGATAGATTTAAAGGCCTTGAATGTATGTTACAGGTTTGGACTTAATTGAGCTTATCTATAAGTGAAATGAAAGTTATTTTTTTATACTTATGGGTATTTACTGTTTATTCAGTTTAACTAAAAAGCATTAAGTCTGTACTGTCCAATATGGACACTTTCCACATGTGGCAATTTAAATTTAATTCAAAGTAAATAAAATCACTTTTCTAGTAGTGTTTGCTCAGTAGCCATATGTGGTGAGTGGACAGTGCAGCTATAGAACATTTCTATCAATGCAGAAAGTCTTTTTGGACAGAATGGCACTAGATGTTTATGTGAGGAGCTATAGTTGGATTTAAAAGTTCAAGAAAGAAAACTTGTTTTAGTTGTGGTTTCATAATGTATACATACTTTGTAAAAGATATGTAAAAAATGTAAATTAAGAAACAGTTTGAATTTATTAAGAACTCTCCTTATTGAAGTAACTCTAACATGAGTGATCCTCTCCTAATTTGTTTTCTCCCTTTGGATTTTTGTAGGTTATATCTTCTTGAAGGTCAGAGTACTTTCAAATTATGTTAGTATGAATTCAGGGACAGGTTATATCCTGATCTTTTTAGTTGATTGCCTGTTTAATAATTTTGATTAAATATGCTGTTACACTATTATAGTGATAAGTTTTGAATCTCAGTGAACCATGGACTTAAAATGAAATTAGAGGGCGCCTGGGTGGCTCAGTGTGTTAAAGCCTCTGTCTTCCGCTCAGGTCCTGGGATCTCAGGGTCCTGGAATCAAGGCCCGCATTGGGCTCCCTGTTCAGCGGGGAGCCTGCTTCCTCCTCTCTCTCTGCCTGCCTCTCTGCCTACTTGTGATCTCTTTCTGTCAAATAAATAAATAAAATCTTAAAAAAATAAAAATGAAATTAGAAGACCTTATGATCAATGAGGTGCTTTTGCTATGTTGTTGGGAATTCTAGGATTCACTGGTGTTTCCTTTCAGTTGAACAAAGCATCAGAGTGAAGAAAACAAGGCTCTGCAAAGTCAGGGAATAAAATTACAGAATCAATATAAGTGATAAGACAAATTAATTTGTATGTGTTTCTCTTCAAGGACTACAACTCCAGGAGAAACAAAACTGCTGGCTTCTGAAATTTATGACATTCTTCAGTCTTCCAATATGGCAGATGGTGATAGTTTCAATGAAATGAATTCACGTAGAAGGAAAGCTCAGTTTTTTCTGGGAACTACAAACAAACGTGCCAAAACAGTGGTTTTGCACATAGATGGTCTTGATGATACGGTAAGACTTTTATAAAGACACGGTTCATAAGATGGGGTGGGGAAGCGGAGGATCCTCCTTCTGACATATCAGAAAATCAGTAGTAGCCTGAGCCTAAGGCTATGTCGCAATGCCCATGTGTCATTTACTTATCTCATCATGTAGGCATTTTATTACCTCACCTCATCACAAGAGGAGGGATAAGTATAGTACAATAAGATATTGTGAGAGAGAGATCACATTCACATAATTTTTACTATAATGTATTTTTATAATTGTTCTACTTTAGTAATCATTGTTATTCATCTCTTACTGAGCCTAATTTATAAACAAACTTATCATATGTATGTATAGGAAAAAAACATAGTATATATAGGTTTTGGTACTTTCTGCAGTTTTAGGCATCCCCTGGGGGTCTTAGAATGGATCTCCCCGTGTGTAAGATGGGGAGGGGAGACTGCTGTAAATAGTTTCTTCAGTGACGCTTGCCAACAGTCTTAAAGAATAAGTCCCACAGGGGCATTTTGTCCTAAAGGTGTCAGTTAATCAGAGGACATAACAATTTTGAATATTTATGCACTCAAATATCACTAACAACCAACTTAATCTATATTTATAGAACACCCTATCCAGCAACAAGGTAATATTCACTCTTTCCACAGACACATGGAGTATTTACTAAGGTAGACCTTATTGTGGGCCATTAAAACAAGTATTAAAAGAACTATGCAAAGTATGTTCTCTTAGCACAAGGAAAAACAAATTAGAAATCAGAAACAAAGTTATTTGGAAACCCCCCAACTATTTTGGAGACTAAATAATATATTTCTAAAATAATCCATGAGTCAATGAAGAAGTGAAAAGAGATTATAAAGCATTTTAAACTGAATAAAAATGAAAATGTAATATCAAAATTTGTGGGAAGCTGCTAAAGCTGTAATTAGAAAGTAATTCAATAGCACCAAGTGCCTAAATATTTTTTCTACAAGAGAGAAAAGTTCTCAGTGACTTAAGCTTCTACCTTAAGAAACTAGAAAAAGAAGAATTAAATCTAAAGTAAGCAGAAGAAACAAATCAGTGAAATGAAAAGCAATAGAGAAAAAACAAATCAAAAGCTGATTCTTTGATGTGATCGATAAAATTGATAAACTTGTAGCCAAACCAATCAAGAATAAAAGTCACAAATTACTAATACCAGAAATAAGAGAAAGAAAACATCATTATTTAATGTCAGTGGTATTAAATACATTCATAATGTTGTGTAACCATCACCTCTATACTTCTTATGAATGGACAGTTTTTTATCTTGTAAAACCTAAAACTGTACTCATTACACAGTAACTTCCTTTCATCCTCCCCCCTCCCGGTCACTGGCAACCACTATGTCACTTTCTGTCTCTCTGATTTCAAAAAAATCAGTCTCTTTTAAGACGTTTTAAAATAAGAAAAAGTATTTTCTGTCCACCTACATTTTTGCCATTTCCAGGGCTCTTTATTCTTTTCTGTAAATTCTAGATTTTAATCTGATTTCATTTTCCTTCTGTTAACATTTCTTTTTTTTTTTTTTTTTAAAGATTATTTATTTATTTATTTCACAGTGGGAGAGAGATCACAAGGAGGCAGAGAGGCAGGCAGAGAGAGGAGGAAGCAGGCTCCCCGCTGAGCAGGGAGCCCGATGCGGGCCTCGATCCCAGGACCCTGAGATCATGACCTGAGCCGAAAGCAGAGGCTTTAACCCACTGAGCCACCCAGGCGCCCCTGTTAACATTTCTTACAGTAGTACAGGTCTACTGGCAATGAATTCTCTCGGGTTTTTTTTTTAATTGAAATAGAATTCACATACTATAAATACACCATTTTGATGTGTTCAATTCCGTGTTTCTGGTATATTTACAGGGTTGTGCAGCCACCACCATAGTCTAATTCCAGAACATTTCATTACTCCAAAAGGAAGCCTCAGGCCCATTAGCACCACCCCCTGCCCCCCTGAAAACCTCTAATTTACTTTCTGTGTCTATGGATTTGCCTTTTTTGGACATGTCATATAAATAGAATCATAGGCTGTGTGACCTTTCATGCCTGGCTTTCACTTTAGCATAATGTTTCCAAAGTTCATCCCTACTGTAGCATGTATCAGTACATCTTTCCTCTTTATAATATTCCATTGTATGGATGCACTATATTTTGTTTATTTATTCATCAATTGATGGATATTTGGGCTGTTCCCACTTTTTGGCTATTATGAATACTTCCGCTATGAACATCGGTGTATAAGTTTTGTGTGGGTTTATGTCCTCAGTTCTCTTGGAAATGTTCCTGGGCTAGAGTTGCTGGATGATACATTAACTTTATTTAGCTTTTGAGCAACTTCCAGAATGTTTTCTACAGAGTCCGCGCCACTTTACATTCCCATCAGCAACATATGAGGGGTCACTTTCTCCACAGCCTTGTCAACATATATTTCTTTTGTTGTTTCATAGCTATCCTAATGGATATGAAGTGGTATCTTATTGTGGGCTTTTTTTTGTTGATGTTTTTTGGGTTTTTTTGTTTTTGTTTTGTTGTGGTTTTGATTTGCATTTCCCTAGTGACTAATGATGTTGCGTATCTTTTCATATGCTTATTGGCCATTTTTCAGTGGTTGATTTAGTGTTTATTGTATTTATCATTAATTTATCATGTATTTTCTCTTTTGGAGAAATGCCTATTTATTTTTCAAGTGTCTTCACTGTTGAGATGAATTCTAATATCATGTATTACATTGGTGATTTTCATATTTTTTTTAAGATTTTATGTATTTATTTGTCAGAGAGAGCACAAGCAGGGGGAGAGGCAGGCCGGGGAGAAGCAGGCTCCTCGCAGCATAAGGAACCCGCTGAGTAAGGAACCCACTGTGGCACTCTATCCCAGGACTCTGCGATCATGACCTGAGCCAAAGTCAGACAACTGACTGAGCCACCCAGGTGTCCTGGTGATTTTCATATTTTGAATCAGTCTTGCATTCCTAGGGTAAATCCCAGTTGGTCATGCTGTGTAATCTTTTTTATATGCTGCTGGATTCAACTTGCTGGGATTCTGTTGAGGTATTTTTTGTGTATATTCATACAGGGCATTTTACAGTTTTATTTACAGGTTTCTTTCATGTAATACCTTTTTCTGGTTTTGGTATCAGGGTAATACTGACTTCATAAAATGAGCTGGGAAGTGTCTGGATGAGTTTGTGAAAGATTGGTGTTGATTATTCTGTAAACATTTGGTAGAGTTAACCAGTGAACCAGTTTGGTCCAGAGTTATCTTGGTGGGATATGTTCTGGTTTTAATTTAATCTCCTTACTTATTATAGGTCTATTTTTCCTTCCTGGAGTAAGTTTTGATAATTTTATTTTTCTAGAAATTTGTCCATTTCATTGAAGTTATCTAATGTGTTGGCATAATGTGTTATTCATAGTATTTGCTTATAATCCTTTTGTTTCAGTCAGATTTGCCATAACGTCCTGTCTTTTATTCCTGATTTTAGTAATTTCAGTCTTCTTTCTCTGCTTTTCTTAGACTAGCTAAAAGGTTTATCAGTTTTGTTGAACCAACTTTATAGTTTTCATCAATTTTTTTTTCTATTTTTTTCCCTTTTCTTTATTTCTTTTTTCCCTGCCATAATCTTTATTATTTCCTTCCTTCTGCTTTCTCTGGGCTTTCTTAAATTAGAAATTTAGGTTCCTGATTTGAGATTTTCTTCTATTTTAATGTAGTTGTTATAGCTTATAAATTTTTGTTTAACCACTACTTCCTCTGTATGCATCAGATTTGGTATGTGATATTTTCATTTTATTCATCTTACAGTATTTTCTAATTTTTCTTGTGATTTCTTTGACACATTGGTTATTATTTAGGAGTTGTTTCATTTCCATGTATTTCTGAATTTTCTAAATTTCCTTCTGTTACTAATTTTTAACTTCATTTCATGTGATTGGACAACATTGTATGATTTCAGTCCTTTTCAGTATATTGAGATTTGTTTCATGACCTACCATGCTCTATCCTGGAGAAAGTCCACATGTCTCTAGAATGTGTACACAGTTGTTGGGAATATTCTAAGTGTCTGTTTTTTTTTTTTTAAAAGATTTTATTTATTTGACACAGAGAGATTACAAGTAGGCAGAGAGGCAGGCAGAGAGACAAGGAGAGGAGGGAGGAAGCAGGCTCCCTGCTGAGCAGAGAGCCTGATGTGGGCCTCGATCCCAGGACGCTGAGATCATGACCTGAGCCGAAAGCAGAGGCTTTAACCCACTGAGCCACCCAGGCGCCCTCTAAGTGTCTGTTTTGTTGCTTTATACTGTTGTTTAAGTCTTATTTTCCTTGCTCATCTTCTGTCTGTCTGTTCTGTTCATTTTTGAAAGGCAAATACTGAAGTCTCTAACTCCTTCAGTTTTGTTTGTCTGATAGAGTCCTTATTTTCTTTGGAAAGATTATTTTCAGTGGGTGTGAAAATCTAAGTGACAGAATTTTTTTTTTTAACACCATACTTTAAGACATTGCTCCACCGACATCTTCCTTGCATTGTTTCTATTTGGGATTCTATTACTCTTATTTGTGTTCTTCTATATGTAATATATCTTATTTTTCTCACTCTGCCTACTTCTAAGTTTCTCTTTCATCATTGCTTTTGA
Source organism: Ailurus styani (assembly GCA_002007465.1). Taxonomy (NCBI): domain Eukaryota; kingdom Metazoa; phylum Chordata; class Mammalia; order Carnivora; family Ailuridae; genus Ailurus; species Ailurus styani. The sequence goes on along the minus strand of LNAC01000131.1, from coordinate 1,784,225 downwards.
TCCTGTAATGCCGGATGCATTGTACGCCCACCTTAGAAGACCACCAGAGACGTAAGTCAAAGCCAAGGGGCAAAGGCCGTTTATTACCAGTTCGAACCCGGACCTCCGTGCACTCGTTGCCGGTGTCGCTAAGAGGTCTCGAGCAGAGCAAGTGCAGGGTTTTTATAAGCAGGTACAAACAAGTTTGGGTGGGGGTTCAGACAAGTTAAGCTGATTGGTCAACTTAAAAAAATCATACCTGTGTGTTGGTGGATTGGTGCTGGGAGCCCGCGCGCGCGAAAAGCAAGCGTTTGAACAGAAGCGGAATTAGCTAGTTAGCCCTTGCATTGAGCAAGCATTTTTACAGAAGCAGAAGTAGCTGGTTGATAGCACCTTCAGGTGTAAACAAGTTTTGGGTGGGGTGAGGTTCGTCCAGGCCTTTCATTCCGTTTGTTTATAATGTGCCTTGGTATAATTTTCTTCATGTTTATTCAGTGTCTTGAATCTCTGGGTTTATAGTATGCAGCAAATTTGGACAATTTTTTCCCATTATTTCTTCAAATATTGTTTCCTCCTTTCCCCTTGGTCTTTCAGGAATTCTTATTACACATATTCAACCATGTGAAGTCTCAAAGCTCCCTGATACTCTGCTCATTTTTTTCGTCAATTCTTTTTTTTTTTTTCTCCCCTCTGTTTCATTTTGGATAGTTTCTGGTGATAATTGCTAAATTTTTCCTTTGCAAGTGTTTGCCTATTAATCTCATTCACTGTATTTTTTTTTTTTTTTACCACAGACATTTTTTTATCTTAAGTAGGTTCCATGCCCAACGTGGGGCTTGAACTCCTGACCCTAAAATCAGGAGTTACATGCTATGCAGCCAGGCGCCCCTTATTTTATTTCTAGAAGTTAGATTTGGGTCTTTTTTATTTTATATCTCCTTAACATGTTTATACTATCTATTTGTACATACAGAACATGACTGGAATAATTTTAATGTCCTGATCTACTAAATAAACGTTGTGTGGGTTTTTTTGAGTATGTTTTTATAGATTGATTTTTATAAATACAGATTGACTTTTCTAATTATAGGTTGTTGTTGTTTTGTTTGCTTGTTTTGTTTTGTTTTTTTCTCCTTTGCATTCTTGATAATTTTTGACTGGATTCTGGGCTTTGCAGATTTTACTTTGTTGGGCACAGCGTATATTTATTTGTATGCAAATCGTTTAAAAATATTCTTGAGATTTGTTCTAGATTATAGTTACTTGCAAACAGATCTTTTTGAGGCTTGCTTTTAAGCTTTGTTAGGCAGGGAACCGTAGCACCCTTCATCCTAGGGATAATTTTGCTACACTATTGAGCAAATACTCTTGCAGGTTCTCTCTTCATGCCCCCATGTATATCAAAGTTTTCCACTTTGTCTGATGGAAACGAGTATTTCCAGCACAATTTGAGCCTGCAGAACTGTTCCTTCTGTTCTTTTTCTTTTTTTTTTTTTTTTTAAAGATTTTATTTATTTATTTCACAGAGGGAGAGAGATCACAAGGAGGCAGAGAGGCAGGCAGAGAGAGAGAGGGGGAAGCAGGCTCCCCGCTGAGCAGGGAGCCCAATGTGGGCCTCGATCCCAGGACCCTGAGATCATGACCTGAGCCGAAAGCAGAGGCTTTAACCCACTGAGCCACCCAGGCGCCCAACTTCTGTTCTTTTTCAACCCGGTTCTTTATTCGGCCTCAGGTTCTTTCTTCACATGCATGTACTGATCATTGTTCACCTGAAAATCAGAGGGGAGCTCACTGCAGATCTCTAGTATATGCTTTCTCTCTGTGGGCCCTCTTTGCATAGCTCTTCCCTCTCCCGTGCTCTGTCCTGTGAATTATAGTTGCCTTGACCTCCATGAATTTTCAGCTATGTCCTTAACTGACGGAGACTACTAGTTCCCCTTGAGTTCTCCTTTCCTAAATTATACCCTGGAAACTTTGTAGACAATGTGCTGATGTCCTTGTGGAGCTCATTTCATTTATTTTCCTTCTCTTGGGGATGTTTGTTTTCCACTCTCTGGAAATCATTGTTTTATTCATTTTATTTTGTCTATATTTTTAGTTAAGCCTGGAGGCTAAATCCAGTCCTCCTTACTCCATCTTGACTGGATTTGGAAGTCTCCCTGAAGTTATTTTGAGCATTGATAAGTTATATGACTTTACACCTGTAGGGGTAGCAACCCTTAGATTACCACTTACCTCTTTAGCTGTGCAGGGTACGTTACATTAGATTATCCATAGCATTTAGGCCTCAGGGTTTAGGATTTTCTAGGTGAGGGTGGGGGGAAGCTTTTCATATGCATATTTTCCATGACATTGCCAAATAAGATAGTTAACAGCTGTCTCACTGAAACTGGGACCACAAGATCCTAAAAAGTTTTTAGACAGCAAGCTCTGGTAGATGTAAATTGATTGAATAGAAGATAGGAAGATACATAAAATCACCAATGCCGTTTAATTTTAATGAATAAGAATAATACAGTTCCTTTTGAAAGCTAGCACAATCCAAATAATAAAACTCAACAAAGCGCACACGAGAATACAAGCCAATATATTGTATGAAAGTGATTGCTAAAGTCTAAAATATTAGCAAGTTGACTAGCACCGTTCTATAATATTAATAGGGAGATAAGCAATGATAGGAGTTCTTTTGAAGGGTTGTTAGCGTAAGTTTGAAGACTGATTATATTCAGTGGAAGAAAAGAGTGAATTAGGTAACTTGAAGGCAGTGTTTCTCAGGGTGTTCCAGGGATTTGGGATCAGTTGCAGATTCCTGTCCCTTTAGAAATACTGAATCAGAACTTGGTCTCAATAAAGACAGAGGAAAATGTCAAGATGGTGATACGATGTGTGAGCTGGAGGTGGAGGGAGGGATAAGGTGAAACTGTAGTTACTTTTTTGTTTTTAAGATTTCATTTATTTCAGAGAGCACGAGCAGGGGGAGAGACAGAGAGAGAGAGAGAATCTCAAGCAGACTTGCCGTTTAGCGTGGAGCCCGATGCAGGGCTGGATCCCATGACCCCAAGATCATGACCTGACCCAAAATCAAGAGTCTGATGCTTAACAGACTGAGCCACCAGGCACCCCTCATCCATGTAGTTACTTTTTAATCCATTTTTGCTTTGGATCTTGTGTTTGAGATGACCACTTGATATCCAAGTGGATATGTCTGATAGCAAATGAAAATAAAGTCCTGTTAGAGATATACATCTGCGTTCTCTATGGTAATAATGGTTGAAGTGTTGGGAATAGTCTCCTGAGGGATGAAGTAGAAAAAAAATCACTTAGTTTTAGGCACTGGACCTTGGCAGCGAGACGAGACAGATAGAATAACCAGTGATCTAAGTAGTGTATTATTAGAAATCAAAGAAACATTGAAAGGGATATGTTTTATTGTGTTGTCAAAGGAAAATGAGAACTAAAAAGAGGGTATTAGCCCTTGAGAATACAGTGTTAACCATTGAGAATGAAATAAATGAAGGAGGTAGTGCTATTTATAAATACCAAGTACTATAGGGTGGATGGGTTATGGACATTGGGGAGGGTTTGTGCTTTGGTAAATGCTGTGAAAGATGTAAGCCTGATGACTCACAGACCTGTACCCCTTGGGCAAAGAATAAAAATAAAATTAAAAAAACAACAAACAAAACAAAAAAAAAAACAGTGAAAAAGAAAAGTAGTGAGTCAGACACTGAACATTCACTCATTCTAACATCAGTCTATCCGAATTATCCTCAGAGATTTTTAACCTAGAGCATGGGTCAGCAAACCTTTGCTTTAAAGGGCCAGATAATAAATATATTAGGTTTTGCAGGGCATATGGTCTCTGTTATATCTACTAACTCTGCTGTAGTAGGACACTGGCTGCAGACAGTAGGTAAACAAATGCGTGTGGCTGTGTTCCAGTAAAAACAGTTGGTGGACTATAGTTTGCTCACCCTTAAGCTAAAAGAACCTCTGCTTTTCAGCATTTTTTTCTGTATTATTCTTCCATTCCGTTTGCATTAAGATTTAAATTAATATTGGCTAACTTGTTTTTGATAAAAATTAAAACTGTTAGGAATGAAGTTTGAAAAAATCCAGTGGGAATTATTAGCCTGTTGATCTTATAAAATTTAATAAACTTGACGAAACACCACCCCCACTGTGCCCTATAGAATGAGTCCGTAGAACTGCAGTAGGGACATTTGCTACCCCTCCCCCTTCCCGATGGCTAATTCAGTGTGGTTTGAGTTGATTTTTTTCTTTTTATTATTTTGCCAATTTTAATAATAGTTTGTTTTTGTTTTTTGTTTTTACCTTTCAGTCTCGGAGAAATCTCTGTGAAGAGGCTTTGTTAAAAATTAAAGGTGTTATTAGCTTTACTTTTCAAATGGCTGTTCAAAGATGTGTGGTGCGGATCCGTTCAGATTTGAAAGCAGAGGTTAGTATTTTAAATGGCTGAATATGCTTGAGGTTATAAGTAAACAGATCAGTGTTCAAAATTGTTCCTTTTAATCCTGACCTAGGCTTTGGCATCAGCAATAGCATCAACCAAGGTTATGAAGGCTCAGCAAGTTGTGAAAAGTGAAAGTGGAGAAGAGGTAAATGCTTTTAGTTTTCTTTATACGTAACTGCTGATTATTTTTTTTTTAAAGATTTTATTTATTTATTTGACACAGAGAGAGATCTCAAGCAGGCAGAGAGAGAGAGGAGGAAGCAGGCTTCCCGCTGACCAGGGAGCCCCATGTGGGGCTTGATCCCAGGACCCTGAGATCATGACCTGAGCCGAAGGCAGAGGCTTAACCCACTGAGCCATCCAGGCGCCCCACTCCTGATTATTCTTGATGGCTAGCAGATTGTTAGTATTTTCAGGCTGTTAAGTTGCCAAATATACAGGAGTGTGGTTGGGTCAGATTATCTTAACGTTTCTTGGCTAACAGTTAACTCTTTTAGAAATAGAGGCTTTTTGTGTGTTTTTCTTTTCTTTCTTTCTTTCTTTTTTTTTTTTTTAGAAATAGGTTTTTTTGTAGATTTCAAAGTGTGTTCTTATATTTTGTGGATTTCAGAGTCTCTTTAGCTCAGTGGAGACATCTTCCTAATTTAATATGGAATTAAAGAATATGTAGTTTCATTACGTTGGTTTTTAAATACTGTCTTTCTAACCTTATTTTGCTAATCTAAAAAATAAAGGTCTGTTTGCACCAGAAATAGGTAAATATAGTGAAAATCTTTGCCTCTTGCTACTTTTGCTGCTAGCTTTATGATAGGGAAAACAAATCTGCATTCCTTTAGCTTTTTTGTCTTCCCATAGAAAGGAGGTTTAATGGCCCTTCAGGGACCCTGGGGTAGCCAGATACTTGCTTTTGTTTTCTTTAAATAGACAGGAGTTGCACATTTATTCCTCGAGCCTCAGGAGAAAAGCATCTTAATTTTCATGTGTATTTCTGCCTTTCTATGCTCAGCAGTTGGGCCTACCTTCATGTAAGAGGAAGATTTTTAAAGGAATATAACCCCTGAGAATAAACACGATGATTAGAATGAGGGGTAAAGTTGACCTTTAACTTAAGACATATATATCTGTGTCAATTAGGGTGATTTTGTAGTAACTCTTAACATGTCTCTGTATCAGATGCTGGTCCCATTCCAAGATACGCCTGTGGAAGTAGAACAGAACACAGAACTGCCGGACTACCTACCTGAGGATGAGAGTCCCACAAAGGAGCAAGACAAAGCAGTGTCCCGGGTCGGCTCACACCCAGAGGGCGGAGCCAGCTGGCTGAGCACAGCTGCAAACTTTTTATCCAGATCGTTTTACTGGTGACTTCACTTTTGGTCGCAAGGACTGTGTGAACCCACAAGGGGCCAGTTTTCCATTGTTGTGGTGAACTGTCAAGTGCAATTTGCAATAAGTTATCATGAAAAGTTTTTAGATTACATGATTGCGTATGCTGCATTTTACATTTTATTGGACATTTTGCCCCACTCAGTGGTAAAAGGGACAGAAGCTACAGTTGGAGTTCTTTGTTTATGAAGGTATTTTGGTTTTGTTTTCCTTTAATTGCCTCACTTTTTAAAAAACATGGGTCCACTGTTAAACCAAACATGTATGTGCAGCTTTACATTTTATTTTACGTGAAGCATGTGATTGGGAAAACTCATTTTCTCCTCAAGCCNAAACTTTTTTTTTTTTTTTTTTTTTTTAGCTCAAGTTGTGCATGAATTACTGAACATTTTTCTCTGCTTTTCTTCATGAAAGATACTTGCTTTGGTATTCTTCACTGAAATTGAAAACATTTCTCATTATCCCCCTTTTGTGCCTTTTTTATTTTGCCAACCATGTTTATAAAAAGAACATTACTATAGAGACATTTTGTAAATTAAAATATATCCATATGAACATAGCAGTCCCCTAAAACCACAAGTCTACAAAAACTTTGCAGTCTTATTTGCTGTAATTTTAATAAGATCAACACAAAATCAGCCGAGAATAAGGAAACACGTACTGTAGCAAAGTACTATTTGAAACTATTTGAATGTGATCAGATGTGGTTCCAGTTGACTATTGTTCAGTTTGATTTAATCAGCTCTTAAGAGTTCCTTCCAGCATAATACTGGGAGCAACTGTAGATGGTCTCTAGGCCTTACTTTATGATCATATACCATCCCTTGATATGAAAAAAAATAGTGAAGAACTGACAGACTTGAAAAAAGAAAACAAAAATTGAATGCCTATAATGCCATAGTGCCATTTGGTAGAGTCTAACCTTAAAACATGAATTGCTTGGTAGATGCCTATTCAGTAGGTGTTTCCTTGTGTTGCCTTTTGTGAATTTATTTTGAACATGCAATCGTACTGAATGAAAAAAAAAGACTCAAATTATTGCTTATAAAGAAATAAAGCCAGCATTGGTTCCCTTAATCTTGTTCTCATGTCCAGCCAGAAAAAAAGAACTTCAGTGAAGGTAAGATAAGTAAATATAAATATATATACATATATATTTTTTTGGTAGATAAGAGCTAATTACATATATGTAATGCTTTATTAAATTTCTGAAATAATTTGGCAACTAAAATTTTCCTTTTGGAAATCCAGCTAAATCCAGATAAATTTTAGTGCTAATATGATTAAGAAACTAATATGGAGAAATTGACATTCTTTTTCATCAAGATGTAGAGCTGCTATTTTATTGCTTGTGGAGAATGTGAAGTGAAAATCGGACCCCCCTGGAGGGTTTCCTTGCATTTTCATCGCTTCTCTTTTAGAGAAAAAATTAAAAGCATCCAGTGTCACTGGAAAAAAAATTATTGTAAAATACTTCACCAATAAGAATCTTGAATTCACGACCTTCTGGAGGGAGGGGTAGTGAGGGGATTGGGAATGATAGTTTTCATGTGTTTGGGCTCTGATTCAGATGACACGCACAACTGAAAGTAGAAGCTTTCAGGCATGTATTGCTTTAAATGCATAATACAACTTGCTGCCAGAACCAGATGTGTTGAAAAATGAAAACAAAACCACCTCCTTTCGATAGCCATTAAAACAAAGTTTACCATTTGTTTTAACAAGTTTGTGTTTTATTTTGCATTGCCACACATCTGCCTATTTAAACAACTACATCTCTTTGGTAGTAATGGTTCAGTACAAGTAGGTATTACAGCTTGATGTCTGTGTGTTCTAATTCTAAGTGTTCTTTTATTCCAGGTCTTATAGAGCAGTTAAGGCAACTGTAACGGCATTTTTTTTGAAATATATTGTAAAATAATAAAAGGTAACATAATTAAAATTGAATGGATATTACATTTTTGTGGTATAAGCATTATTGATTACTCCTGAGCCTGTTTGCATCCACACTGCCTGGCACCTTCTCCTAGCTCCCTGCAGGTGCGTTATCCAACTCATTCCCATGCATCTTCCCTTCATCTCTTTCCCAGCACCACACCTGCCTCTCCCTGGGTTTGGATCAGCTACTCCTGTACATACACTCATTGTAGCATATATCATATTGGCTTGAAATTAGATTTACCAGTGTTTCCTCCCAGCTTAGCTTTTTGAGAACCGAGAGAGTGTGTATGTGTAACTGGCTGTAGTAACTGCCAAATATTTTTTTTAGGAGGATGAACAAAGAATTTTTCTTGAATCAGTAAAAAATGATAGGTATTGATTAACTTTTTGGGCGAATAGGGAAAATGTCAGGTTTTTGTTTTTGTTTTTTTCTGGCATGTTTCTGATTTATTGGTACTTAGCAAGTTTTTTCATTTACTTTCATTGGGTTTTTATTTTTCAGAACAATGGGAGAGGAGCATAATACTTGCTCTGTTGAATGAAGTTACGGTTGACTTATAATATCGTGATTCTTATAGAATTGTTATAGGAGACATTTATTTATTGTTTCAGTTTCCTGCTTTATAACTTACTAGCTATGTAATTTAGATAATAACATAGTCTCTGAGGTTTTTCTTCGTTAGTGGAATGGAGATAATTCTTCTACTTTATGGGATCGTTATTTGAATCCAGTGAGATAATCACAAGTAACTTGAAACTAAAATCTTCTAAGTTTAAGATGGAATTACTGTTACTGGAAGTTTGACACGATTCTATTCTTGTGCTCAGTTCCAAGTGAGACACTATACCTTTGTAAACACAGTTTATCTGGCTCCTCAACTTTCTCTATCCAATTGAGGGTATTTTTTTGAGGGTTAGTTCACAGGTATTTGATTTTTATCTAAATGTCCCTTAAAGAATTCATCTGTTGTCAGGATTTCATTTACCCTTGTGTCGATAATTTCTAGATCTCCACGTACTGTCATCTTTGATAGCTCCCCTTTCTTTCGCCATGCCTGTCAGATACAAAGTCTGTGAATTTTATTTCTCTTAGAACCAAGCTCATGGTAGGCATGCAGTGGACTTGAAAACTATATCTGTGTCAGCACCATGCTAAGTGCTTTACAAATATTTAGTCCTTTAACCCTTAACAACCATAGGTATGTACCTTTGTGTCTCCATTTTACAGATGGGGAAAATGAGGCAGAGAAATTGTAAGTAGCTCATTAGTCCCACGTGACAGAGCTAATAAATGGTGATGGCAGCACTCCAACCCAGGCAGTCCTGAGTCTCTATACTCTCACAAGGTGGCCTACATCTTGGGTCCTGCTGCTGTGCCTTTCTGGTTCTACCACCACCATTCCTATCCAGACCCTCGCGCCTGGATCATGTCAAGTGACTTACCTCAGGGGTCTCTTAGCAATCAGAAACTCTGTCTGGACACCAGAAAAGTCAGGTACATGAGAGAAGTAAGTCTGGTTAGGTCACAACAAAGGAAAACATGTCGAGCTGCTGGCCTGTCTAAAGAGGGAAACCATGTTTTCCACTTGGATTGTAGACTTTTAACAATGTCGAGCTTCTGGACGTTGTGGCTGTTTAGACCCTTAAAATACTACCTGTGTGACAGACAACATGTCTGGGCCAGAAATTGCTACTTTTACTTCCAGGGTGGCCACATTCTAATCTATCCGTTTAATCTTAACAGTATTTTTGTCATTTTCTGCTGTGATGTCATCAAAGGACTGGCTAGTTTAGACTGCTTTGTCTAGCTCCAAAAATGTCATGAGAGTTTAGCTACCAATGTAGTCTTTCATACATTCTATAGCATTATTACAGATTTTCTCTATGGGAGGCACAGTTGTTTATCTCACTGTCAGAAAATGTCAGCTTTATTTAGTCTTGTCTATTTTTTATAATCGAAGTATTTTGTATTCATCCTACCCTCTAGATCTTTGCTCATATTCTTTCTGATTTGGAATTTCCTTCTTTATACTATCTCTCCTTTAAAATACTTTATTATGGGGCACCTGGGGGGCTCAGTCAGTTAAGTATCTGCCTTCTGCTCAGGTCATGATCCCAGGGTCCTGGGATGCAGCCCGGCATTGGGCTCCCTGCTCAGTGCAGAATCTGCTTCTCCCTCCCTCTGTTCTTGTGCTGTTGCTTGCGCGCTCTCTCGCTCTTAAATAAATAAAAATCTTTTTTTTAATTAAAGATAAAAACATATTTTATTATGGGGGTGCTTGGGTGGCTCAGTTGGTTAAGCATCTGCCTTCGGCTCAGGTCATGATCTCAGGGTCCTGGGATTGAGTCCCTCTTTGGGCTCCTTGCTCAGCAGGGAGCCTGCTTCTCCTTCCCCCGCTGCCACTCCCCTTGCTTATGTTCTTTCTCTGTCGAATAAATAAGATCGTTTTGAAAAATACCTTTCAGTATATTAAGAAAGTAAGCTCAGTATATCATAGAAATGGATAAAGAAAACAAGTCCTCTGTCATCCTACAACATATCAATATCAATAACTAAACATTTGGATTTATTCTCATTTGTTTTCATTTGTTTCAGTTGGTAAGAAGTATACATTTAACTTTTCTTTTCTTTTTTTTTAAGTAAGCTCGACACCCAGTGTGGGGCTTAAACTCACAACCCTGAGATCAAGAGTCACAGGTTCTCCTGACTGAGCCAGCCAGGTACCTCTACACTTTAAATTTTTTAAGTGTTCAAAATAGGTACACACTGAAAAGTGACTTTATCTTTGAACTGCTGAACCTGGTTTTCCTCACCAGAGATAGCCATTGTTACTAATTTTGTGTGCCCATCAAGAATATACTATAGGGCGCCTGGGTGGCTCAGTGGGTTAAAGCCGCTGCCTTCGGCTCAGGTCATGATCCCAGGGTCCTGGGATCGAGGCCCACATCGGGCTCTCTGCTCGGCAGGGAGCCTGCTTCCTCCTCTCTCCTCTCTCTCTGCCTACTTGTAATCTCTCTCTCTCTGTCAAATGAATAAATTAAAAAAAAAAAAAAAAGAATATACTATAAATTTACCAACTTTTTCAAATTTTCTCCCCATACATGTAGTAATAAATTACCTGGCACCTTAGTTTTATCACTTAAAGTGTACCTTAGAAATTATTCTATATCCTTGTATAAAGCAGCTCTCCTCCCACCCCGGCTTCACAGTATTATATGAATGTTCCACCATTTATTTAGCCAGCGTTTTGATTGTAATCCTTTGCTATTACAAATAGTGCTGCGTTAGTATATCTGTAGAGTAGATTTCTAGATGTAGAATTGGTAGATGAGAGCTTTTAATTTTTTTTTTTTTAAAGATTTTATTTATTTTATTTGACACAGAGAGAGAGATTACAAGTAGGCAGAGAGGCAGGCAGAGAGAGAGGAGAGAGGAGGAAGCAGGCTCCCTGCTGAGCAGAGAGCCCGATGTGGGCCTCGATCCCAGGACCCTGGGATCATGACCTGAGCCGAAGGCAGCGGCTTTAACCCACTGAGCCACCCAGGCGCCCGAGAGCTTTTAATTTTGAACGATTCTACCTCCTTACAGTATATCTGGTTTCTTCTCTCACCAGAATGATGTGAGAGTTCCTGTTTCCCTTCAGCCTCTCCAACTGTATTATCCCATATTTAGATCTTTGTGATTTAAAAAAAAAAAAAAAGGATATCCTCTGAATGAGAATTAGCTCTTTTTTTTTCCTTACATATTAAAGAGCTGGTTTTTTTCCCTATGAACTTTTTTTTTCTTTCATTTTTTTGCCAGAAGGGAGAGGGCATCTGAGTTTTCTTACCTGATTTATAGAAGTCCTCATACTAAACAGATTCACCCATTTCTTTACTAAAAAATATTTGCAGCACACACATTGCAACAGCATTTTCCATTGCTTCTTATACAAATCCTGTGAACAATTTTCACCCCATGATTCCTTCTTCCTCTTAACTGCTATGTTTACTTTTTCGTTTGGGACCTGTCATTAATGATCCATTACTTTTCCTGAGTATATTGTTTTTTTTTTGTTTTTTGTTTTTTTTTTTAAAGATTTTATTTATTCATTTGACACAGAGAGAGAGATCACAAGTAGGCAGAGAGGCAGGCAGAGAGACAGGGAGAGGAGGAAGCAGGCTCCCTGCTGAGCAGAGAGCCCGATGCGGGCCTCGATCCCAGGACGCTGAGATCATGACCTGAGCCGAAAGCAGAGGCTTTAACCCACTGAGCCACCCAGGCGCCCCTGAGTATATTGTTATTGGAATCAAGATCCTTAAGGGGAGGGAGTGTTTCTTGTGTTTTAGTGTTTGCCACACTACGGAGCATAATACTGTGTGTGCTGAGCATTTGGGGAGTGTTTACAAATGAGTTATGGTAGAACAATTATAGTAGTATTTCTATGTGGAAGGCGTGGATATTTGGTACTTTGGTTCAGATCTTGTCTGGATTTTAATTATTGCACATCCGGATTACTGCTACCTGCTTGTTAGTAACATTAACATGACTTTAGCACGTACTGTGTTTCTGGCTCTGTACTGGGTCTTTTACTTGTGTTACCTTCTTTCATCATCACAGTGATGCAGTGAGGTAGGGTTTTTCATACTCATTTTACAGAGGAAATAAAGTAACTGGAGTCAAATACAACTACTGAATATTGGGGTTGGGATTTTCCTTCTTAGCGACCAAATCGTTGCCCAAATAATTGTTAGGTATTTTTAATTTCTACTTTTTTGGTTATAAATCTTTTTTTTTTTTTTAATTTCACAGAGGGAGAGAGATCACAAGGAGGCAGAGAAGCAGGCAGAGAGAGGGGGAAGCAGGCTCCCCGCTGAGCAGGGAGCCTAATGCGGGCCTCGATCCCAGGACCCCGAGATCATGACCTGAGCCGAAAGCAGAGGCTTTAACCCACTGAGCCACCCAGGCGCCCTGGTTATAAATCTTTAGTGACCTTCGTTGTATCAGATCCAAATTATACTGGTTTCAAGATTCCCTGTAACCTGTCCTACTCTTTGATTTACCTGAGACTTACCTGTCCAGTTGACATTTTTAGTCTTCAGTAAATGCATCATTTGTTTGTCCTCATCCTAAATTACCAGATTATAGTTTTCCGGAATTGGCTATTCCATGGAGCCCTCATGGAGCCCTCCTTGACTGTCCATTTTGGCCCTTGCCAGTCTGTCTCCCAGTTCTTTAAATTCTTTCAGCACTTAAGACATATGCTGTACATTTGACCGCTCACTTGTATCATTTGTCTCTTCATTCCCAAATGTGTTCATTTTGTAGATTATGACAGCAGAGATGGCTTTCAAAACTCACTTCCTCTTCTGCACTGCTTCTTACTTAACCAAGCCCAAAGTGAAGCCTGACCAAGCCTCCTCATTACTGTTGTTTTCAGGACCAGCCTACTTGCTGAGGTGCTTTGCAGCTCTTACTGGCTCAGAAGCCCTTTTCTAACCTATTCTCTTCTGATAAGAAGTTTCATGTGGAAATACCAGTTGTGTAGGTACCCATTTTTTTCATGTTTACATATTTTAGGTAGGAAGATAGTTTGTTAGGACACATTAAAAATAGTGTATAGTCTGTGTTAACAAATATTCCAGTGGGGGCAAAAAATGGGCAATATAAAATATACTTTCAGAGGAAAAAGTGATTTTGTGATTGGGAGGAAAAAAGGCAATTTTAGTTTAAGATAAATGAATCAGAAAACTGATAGATGAGAAAGTTTTAGTGAATGAGTTAAACAATGGTAGTAGGAAATGAAAGAAGATAGAAAAAGGGAGGAAATGCATGGCAAATCAGCTATACCAACCTTACCAATGAATTAAAAAAAAACCAGGGTTATAGCAAATATAGATGAAAACCCTAAGACAGACTGTGAGAATGCTGAGCCAGAAATCAGGACTCAGTTTTAGGAGATAAACTTCAAGAGAAAAAGGAATCCTTACCTCTCAGTGCAGAAAGTCAGAGAAAATGTATACTGTTTTAAGGAAATGTGTATGTAAAAATAAAAATAAGTTTGTAAAACAAACTGCATAGGCATTTATACTTTTGATTTTATTGTTTTAATTTACCACGTTCTTCCAGGCAGTATAAGATCTGTTTTGTAAAAATTAGATCCATGTGACATAGCATTAAAGCAAGATGTACCTAGTGGAAACAAAACCAAGTGTTTCTGGTTCATTGAAATAAGAGAACTAATTTAATATTAAATTCAATAGAAAACTAGCTTATGGACAATAAACCATGTATAAAGACACTTCTGAGTGAAGATATTTATAAGACTTGATATAAGGACTACTAGTCTTGTTAACATCTTGTGGAAGCAGATGTAGTAAAATTCTTGGAGATGACAATCTATGAGAATCTTCTCTGTGACTAAATAATAAGTTGCAAGTATAGCAAGTAAAGTAGTGAGTTAAAATGCATTCCAAATGAAGATCTTGATCACCAAGTGATTAGTAATTACCCAGGATGGGAAAGCAGATCAGTGTTTTTCCTTCGGTATATGATTTCCTGGTGTTGAAATAGCAAAATAAGCCAAGCAGATGTTCTTTTACCTCCACAGAAGTTATGTTCGACATACAACTTTTATATTCAAAAAGTTATATTGGAAATAAAAAATGAAGGTACTTTCCTTACTCTTTGTGGTATAGTATTTCTGGTTGGTGAAGCTCAAAGGAGACAAAGTGATAGAGAAATGCCAGCAATTACCAACTCATGCTGAAGTTAGCCACAGGCTGCTATTAGAGTGGTAGCACTTACAGGTATTTTTCAGTTACGTCATTAAAATCAGTTACTAAATATTTGAAAACTTGTATTCTCCCAGTCCTGGTGCTTATTGGAGGGATTATGGACATAATCCTTTATGAGGCTCACTGTCTAGTGGAAAGGAAGATCATGGAAGAGATAAGGACAAATGTGGTGTACCAGAAAGTAGTACAGAAGACCTGATATTGGGCGGGGTGGGGGAGTCAGGGTAGGTTTCTTGGAGAAATTAAGATTTAAATCAGAACTTGAATGGTGAGCAGGAATTAGTTGGCCAATTGGGGCAAGGAGAGCATTCTAGACAAAGGGAACAGCTTTATGAGGCTGGTGTGTGGAGTCTAAAATGAGACTGGAATGTTGGCAGAGGCCAGATTAAACAAGATTGTAGGCCTTTTGCTTTAGTCTCTGAATATTATATTTCATCTCCTAATGTAAGTGGTTCAATTGCTCTTAAGTATTGGTGCATTAATAAACGTAACAGTGACCTTTTCTGCTTTGCAGTTGCTAACCGCTTCAGTCTAATCATTTGATCTTTGCAACAATCCTGTAAAGTCTGAAAAAAAAGGGACTTTAATATGAAGAAACTGAAGCTTGGGTTTGGTAATTTGCCAAAGTGAGCTTATTTAGGCTAGAATGTGGAAAAGGGGAGAAGAGTGGGTCTTAGGATACCATATTATAAGGCTATTTCTATACTAGCAATAGAGGGGCAGTGGTGGCTTGACCTTGGGTAAATAGCAGAGGGCATGGAGAGAGGTGACCTATGTGAGACCTTTTTAGGCAGTATCACAGAAGAACTTGGTGATTCGTTGTGAGAGGAGATGCGTAGGATTGTCAGCCACTGCCCTGGTGGGCTGCACTGATGGGATTGTGAGCAAGGATGTCAGGGCTCTAGGTATGTGTGCTTTAAGATGGGAGAGACTGAAATGTTTAAATGTTAGTGGGATGGATTCAAGAGAGTAGAGATACAGAAAAGAGAGCATTCAATGTAGAATGAGGATCAGAAGCAAGTAAATCCAGAGTATTGGTGGAAGGACTGGCCTTTATCAGATGAACTCCTCTGGGTCCTTCTGCACAGCTGAATGAGGACTTAGTGGACTGACCCATTCAGATGTTACTCATATTACTATTCTTACATTCCTAGTGGATTAAAAAGGCAAGGGGAATGGTTTTCTCTTAAGTCTACTTAAGATTAAATCAGGATGAGAATGTGCTAAGACTTTTTTTTTTTTTTAGATTTTATTTATTTATTTGACACAGAGAGGGAGAGAGATCACAAGTAGGCAGAGAGGCAGGCAGAGAGAAAGGAGAAAGCAGGCTCCCCCCTGAGCAGAGAGCAGGATGCGGGGCTCAGGGATCCCAGGGCCCTGAGATCATGACCTGAGCTGAAGGCAGAGGCTTTAACCCACTGAGCCACCCAGGCACCCCGAGAATGTGCTATGTCTTGATAATCTAGTCACTTGTATTTTTTATATTAGCATGGATGAGTTTCTTTCCATGAGACATCATCTGATTCCTAGATTACCATCAGCTTTCTCTGATCCTTTCATTTGATTTTTGCATTTTACTTCAGAGGATCTCAGCCTTGTCTGTACATTAGGATCACCTGCATGCTTTTAATAAATAGCATTGTTCGTGTCCCCATTCCAGACACTTGAGCCAGAGTCTCTAGGGATAGGGCGAGGGGCATGGGTGGTGCCTGGGGGTGAGGGGAGAGCGTGGTTGTTTCTTTGTTTAAACAGCGTTGTGGTAATTCTAATACACAGTCAAGACTGAGAATCGTGACTTAGTTCTCATACTTTTAAGATCGAAAGATCTTGTGAGAGCTGTTACCTTAAGCTTTTGCTTAGTTTAGTAAAGCTTCTTTCCTTCAACCAGTTGGTTTCAGAAACTGCACAAATCGAGGGTGAAAGCTTATACACAAAAATTTTAATTGTTAGTTGAATATCTTTGCTATTTTATTAGTTGTCAGCTTTGTGTGGTTTTTAGTGTGTTCATTTTGCCCTTGGACTTGCGTCTGGTGTGTCTCCTATTTTAGATGTCCAGATACTCTGTCTTCCCTACATAGCATCTAGAATGGTGCTGCCTATTTGATGGCTGGTATTCTTTATAGCTTTGGAGTTTCTTTTTTTTTTTTTTTTTTTAAAGATTTTATTTATTCATTTGACACAGAGAGAGAGATTACAAGTAGGCAGAGAGGCAGGCAGAGAGAGAGGAGAGAGGAGGAAGCAGGCTCCCTGCTGAGCAGAGCCCGATGTGGGCCTCAATCCCAGGACCCTGGGATCATGACCTGAGCTGAAGGCAGCGGCTTTAACCCACTGATCCACCCAGGCGCCCTAGCTTTGGAGTTTCTTAACCTTGAAATTTTTCTTTATTTTAGCCCAAGTAGTATCACCTGTTCTGAAATATTTCAACACATACACCCCAAAATGTTTGGATTCTCCAGATATCCACAATCTAGGCCATGATCAAAGTGAAAAGATACTAAAAAGTCAAGAATATCGTTTAAAAATTTCTCAAGGCACTGCTGGGCAGAAAGCTTAAATTTAAGCAAATGAATACTTGAAATGGATACAAAAATTTTAGAGCTAGCAACTATTCAAAAGCATAAATGTTTTAGGATGAGGAAGCCTCTGATAGTTGTAGTAAGCTTGCATTGTATTTGGTAGGTGTTATAAATTACAGCTTCTATTATTACATAAACATGGAATTATGTTAGTCTGTGAGTCTTAGTTAATGGTTGTCACACATTTCCTGTATATTTATAAATTCTCCAAATTAAAAATATTAATCCAACACTAGAAGCAAGAATGTCATCAGGAAAAAGGCAGCTATTTTATACGACTTTTTAGTAAGTTATGGCTATTATTTTTCTTCACGTGATTCAAAGGAATGCACAGGTTATGTTCGTGTAGACCATACCCATTAGTGCTTACCGTAGAGGAATAGTATTGACAATCTAATTTCAGTTGTCTACATTTTCAAAACAGTGAAGACATATCACTGGCCATAACATAGAAATAGCAACCATTCAAAATAGTTGAACATTTATTGTATCATTTACTCTATAGAGGCAATCTCATTATTACTGTAAATATAGCCAGTTTATGTGCATATGTAGATGCAGGGATCTATAATGTACATTGCAATTTGTAACAAATACACAAATGTAATGGACATTTTGGATTATTTTCAGTACAAGCTTATATAAAACAGATTCTGTGGCTGTGTGCTGTCTAAGGAGTGGTTTTGATTTCAAGACTTGAAAGTTTTTAAATGAAATTTTGTCTCCCTCGCCCTTTTCTTGCAGATGAATTATTGAAGAAAAAAGTATGAAAGCAGATTAATCCTGTACCCACCTTTTAGATTTCAGATTCACGTGCATTTTAATAAAAGTCTCTGTGCTGTCTTAATTCTTAAGGTTAAGGTTTTCTGGTTTGGAATTCATATACATAATTGTGCAAAGGCTCTGCAGTATAATAATATCTTTGTGTTATGTATAGGCATAACAATTTCCCAAGAGTAAGTCTGAAACTAATGTATGAATGTGCTCTATAAAATCAATAATATTAATAAATCTGAATTGCTTTAAAGAAAAATCTTGGATGATATGTGACATTTATAAACAGAGATAACCTGATTTTCCATTATATTTTATTCTTTCGGGTTAAAAAGAGAACCAAGTCCTGTGTGGTGTTTAGGGATGGGTGGGAGCCATGATAGGAAGAGAGAAAGAGATCATCCACTCAAACAAAAGTGAGTTTTGGTTTTTTTTGTCTTGTTTTAAGGGGGAAGTTTCTTAATTTTTTAAATTTTTTTAATTTTTTAATTTTTTTTAAAGATTTTATTTATTTATTTGACACAGAGAGAGATTACAAGTAGGCAGAGAGGCAGGCAGAGAGACAGGGAGAGGAGGAAGCAGGCTTCCTGCTGAGCAGAGAGCCCGATGCGGGCCTTGATCCCAGGATGCTGAGATCATGACCTGAGCTGAAGGCAGAGGCTTTAACCCACTGAGCCACCCAGGCGCCCAATTTCTGGGTTTAGAGTTCTGACTCAGAACCCTTCTTTGACTTAAATGAACACAATTATCTATTAGAATAAACAGTGTTCATTATTCATAATATCATATGGATGTATTATTCTAAAATAAAATCCAGCTCAATAATGAAGTCAGCAAGTCAAATTAAAGGTTATAAGGAAATTTTCCAGCTAAACCTTACACTGAATATATCTCATCCCCCAAAAACCTGTTCCAAAGAACTGGCTATCTTTGCCAGACTTTGTCTATGTCTACTCTACTGTCCATCACAGTGATTATTGAGAGGGGTGAAAGGAGTGGTAGCGTTTGCACAATATCTGGAAGCACATTCATCCATTATGCCCACACACTGCTAAGGTTTTACCAGTGTAGTGAACTACTGGGCTCTGGGGTTAGAGATGCTGAACTCCTGCATTGCTCAGGACAATCCCAAATGTTGAGAACTGTTCTGTCCAAATGCAAGTAGAGAAACACTGATAATAAATATATTGAGTGCATACTGGTAATAATACCATAATTTTGCTGGTTAATAAATTATCTAAATTTAAATCAGATATTTCACATTTTATTTGAGTATCAATCAGCAGTCTCAGATTTTAAAACAAATTAGGACAGGTTTTTTTTAAATTAATTTTTTAAAAAATATTTTATTTATTTGACAGAGACAGTGAGAGAGGGGACAGAGCGGGGGGAGTGGGAGAGGGAGAAGCAGGCTCCCCAAGGAGCGGGGAGCCCGTCACGAGGTTCAATCCCAGGACCCTGAAATCATAACTGGAGCCAAAGGCAGACGCTTAACGACTGAGTCAAACAGGCGCCCCAGGACAGAAGATTTTTTAATGTTACATATTCATTAAATCTCAAAGTAAAATCATGGTAGCCATTAGGAAATCATGAAGTCCTAACTCACTCATGAGGAGATGTTGACCATTGACATATGTTCTGATGGAAGATGGGTTGGTCAATCCAAACAATCTCCACTCAGAAGCACTAAATATAAGAAACAATTACATTTCATTAAACCAAATCAAACAAATAATGATTTATGAGTACACATACCGTATTCCTTACATTAATTTTAAAAAATTTAAACCATTTTTCTAACAAGCCCAAGCTTCCTTAAACTATATTTCTGATTTTTTATGCAAAAGGAGGAAAAATGGTAAAATTCAGTTTGTTCATTTGATTTTTTTTGCTCTAGCTAGATGAATGATATGCTCAGGGAAAGGTTGTTTGCTAGAAACAAGAATCTTTTAAATTTGTGTTACTCTATTTCAGAAGATAGGAATAGATGGCATTCCTTGTTTTCACTAGCTCTGTAATACGAATTGCTGAAATTGTAAAATGTGTATTTCCTGAGGCTGTTATTCCAGCCAGACTGTCTTACCTTATTCTATTTTGGACTTACACATTCAACAATTATAATAATTATATAGTAACTATTTTATATTCTTTTCATGTTCCTATAATGATTATACCAAGTTAGCCATTGACTTACTTATCAAGAAATCTAATTCAGCTTGGAATCTGAGAAGATCTAGGCTTAGGGCCCAGCTATGTGACTTAATCGTGCTCTTCAATTTCTCATATGCAAAATAAGATTAATACCTATCTTCACAGGACTTGTGTGAGGCTTAACTTAGCATTTTAATTTTATTTGAAATGAAGGTAAACTTGAACTTAAGAATCTTTAAAAGTTTTTAACCAGGTGTTGTCTTTCTAAAAACAATCCCATGTTGGGGTGCCTGGGTGACTCAGTCTGTTAGGCGTCCAACTCTTGATTTCAGCTCAGGTCATGATCTCAGTGTTGTGGGATCCACCCCACATCCAGCTCCATGCTCATTGAGAAGTCTGCTTGTCCCTCCCTCCCTGCTCCTTCCCCTGCTCACACACACACACACACACACACACACACACTCTCTCTCTCTCTCTCTCTCTCTCTCTCTCTCTCTCGCGCTCTCTCTCTCAAATAAATAGAATCTTTAAAAATAAAAACAATCTCATGTGAATTACCATGAGGAATAAATAATGGCTTCAAATAATCCTTGCAATCATTTGGAGGGGCTTGGTATTTGTATTTGTACTCAATAAGGATGGAGGGCGCCTGCGTGGCTCAGTGGGTTAAAGCCTCTGCCTTCGGCTCAGGTCATGATCCCAGAGTCCTGGGATCGAGGCCCACATTGGGCTCTCTGCTCAGCAGGGAGCCTGCTTCCTCCTCTCTCTCTGCCTGCCTCTCTGCCTACTTGTAATCTCTCTCTCTGTGTGAAATGAATAAATAAAATCTTAAAAATAAATAAATAAATAAATAAATAAATAAATAAATAAATAAGGATGGAGCCGTAAAGTGACAGCCTGTTAAGTTGCCTTTGTCAAAGGAAAATAGCCCAAGGCAGCTTTGTCTATAGCTTTGTCTATTGGAATAGAAGTGTTTGCATTTTGCCATGGTGTTGACTCACCCATGGCCATGACTTTCCAGGGGTCAGAGATAAGGGATGGTGACAAAATGACCCAGTCAACTTCCAGGTTGGATATTTTAGAGCTAAAAAGCCCTGACATAAACAGAGATAATAGCATCAAAGTACTAGTACCATTATTGATGCTGATAAATCTTAAATCTTTCTCCTTTAAGTTCACCTGGAATGTTTCTTACTCTGAGCAAAGCAATAGCAGAAATTAGTACCAAGAGTTGGATATGAACCACCATTTCAAGACTTTGATTTCATTATCAGTATCTTCATGTACAAAAGAGGAATCCCATCAGAGAAACATTCAAATTTTATGACTCCAACTTGAGTGCTGGGCCAGAGAGAAAGTGAGAGAGGTTGAGAATTTAAGTCATGCAGTCACTTCTGCCTACCATTTCTCTTGAGTATCCCCCAGACTAAGTGTTAAAAGGGAGACATTAATCTGTGGCTCCCTCAATTGGTCATAGATTCTTTGTGCCTTGTAGTGTGAGCTTCTCACTGTGCAGAGTGTGATTCTAGTGTTTAAAGATAAGTATTTTTTTTATACAAGATGGCCTCAAATACAAGCCAACTACTTCATCTGGTGCTCACCCAAAGAATGAGCCATCTGTTTGAATGCTGAAGGAAAAATTGGCTGTGTTGGACATATTGAGAGTCTGCCTCCAACATGGTCTGTAAATGTTGTATACTGTATTTTAAAGGTGACTTAGATTTCCAAGCATAATTTTGACTTTATGAGATTTTTTTCCTGTATGTACATCTCTGTATGAGAAGTAAACTCTACTGTAATAAATGCTGCATCCTTCCAGTTTCCCTTTGTTACTGGATAACACAGATAATTCCAACAGTTCTTTATCTTTCAAGGTGTATAGGGACATTAAAATTTTTTTTTCATTAAAAGAATTAAAATAATGAACTGAATGTAAATAAAGGTTTTCAGCAAATAGTTTTAAAGTTTGGATATAGCTGTAAATGACCCATACAAAGTCAAGGCTATTATACAATTTAATTGAATTGCATAAATAATGAGATAAGCCCCAATCATGGCAGCAGCCTTGCATGGTTATCCTCTGTAACCATCCTTTGTCCAGCCCAGAAGGCTATGTGTCAGGGTTGGCTAGGGGCTAGAAGCTGATGCTCTAGATCAGAGATCAGCAAACTTTTCCTATAGAGGAACGAATTCACCAACAGTGAAGATTCCAAAAAGGACCAGAAAAAGGGCTTCGTAGGCTATAAAGTTTGTCCCAGCTACACAACTCTATAACTGTACCAAGAAAACAGCCAGAGATAATATGTAAACTAATGAGTATGGCTGTGTTATAATAAAGTTGTATAAAGAGAGGACAGGTTGGATCAGGCACCTCTGGGCTATCCTGAGCTAGAAAATGGTGCCCTAGGAAGTGGTTCTTTAAGTTTGATTCCCAGACCATCAACATTGACATCTCTGGACACTTGTTAACAAGGCAAATTCTCAGACACCACCCAACAAGTAGCTGCTGGGTCAGAAACTGGGGCTGGGGTTCAGCAATTAGGGTTTTAATGAATCCACCAGGGGCCCCCGATGAATGCTGAAGTTTAAGAGCCACTGCTATAAAGATCTAGAACCCTCTGAGGCTAGCCCTAAAACTACACAATATGATATTTTGGGTGATGTCACCATTGGTGTACAAGACAATAAAGTCATTTGAACATCGAAGTAACCACAAGCACTCTATTGAGTCAGAAAACAGTTTTATACTTCTAGTAAGGAAATTTTCATTTTTCCAATTTCTGAAGTTGTCTTTTCTGGTTAATATGTTTGAATGTATTATAAATTTCTCTTAAAAAAAATTCCCTTAAATTTGAGACCAGGTTTTGTTTGTGCTATCATCATATATACTAAAACCTATGAAAACAGTACAAAGTTTCCCATTGTGGGATTTATTTTAGTGGAAACTAACAATGTTGCAAAGTTGTTGCATATGATCATTTCGAATGTGTGTAAAAGACCCATGTCTTAATGCGGGCGTCAGGATATTCAGTAGGAACTTTCCTATTATTCTGGAATCGCCGGCCATGCCCAAAGCTGAGAAGAAAGGGTATTAAATTCTCCCTCCCAACCCAAAATGTACTATATTCTACTGTCCAACACTACCAAATTCTGGATTTATTGTATCAACATTTCATTTACCCACGAGGTTATATAAGGAGAAGTTTGAAGAAGCGGGAGTGAAATTTTGACCTTTCGGGGAAATAGAGGACTTGTTCCACTTCTCCGGGTGGTTTCTCCCAACCCCGGGGAGGGGGATGGGTGACTTCAAGACAATCAGTCTGAAACCAAAAGTGCCAATAGGTCCCTCTTGCATTGTCACTTTAGTGTAGCATGGACAGAGCCTAGAGAGCAGAAAATATTCCCCATAGAATTTGGAGAAGAATGTGTACATAGAACTCTACTATGTGCTTCTTACAGGTCTCTGAAGGCGAGAGGTAGGCAAGAGTATCCTGTGTCAGCAGAGCGTGAAGGGAGCTTGAGGTGGATGTGGCGTGAGTGCCTCCATAGAAGAGGGAGGGAGTTGCCACCCTGTTCTAGGTTTGCGGAGCCCTCAGTCTCTGGAAGAGTTACCTAGAGGTTCTTAGGTCTCCTAGAGAAGGAACTTGGAAGTTAAAGGAACTATACGGTTAACTAGGTCAAGGGAGAAGACTAATTACCTCAAGAGGGGCTTTGAGGACATTTTATGGGTCATCAAAAGGAAAGGCTCCTCCTCCCTGAAGGAGCTGGCGTGAAGCTGACAGGAGTGCGAGAACACACATAAAGCCTATTTGGAGACCACCAGCATGAGACAGAACCAAGTCCAATCAAGAGAAATGAAGGACCCTTCCTACCGAGGGGATCTTCCTTCCTTCCTCCTTGCCCCCAACTCCAGACTTAAAGAAGGAAAGAGAGAAAGTACTGGAAGGATGGACGATACTGTTACAAGTCCTGGGATTGCCATCCAGTCCATGATGGAGATGGTTTGGAGGGTAAGGATAGGCAAGGGGTTTTGCATCAGATATGGATGTCAAGAAGTGTGGAGCGTCTGATTTTACCCTGCAAGCTAACAAGTTAGCCTCCATGTCTGCTGGTAGAAGACATTAGATTCCTAGGTCAGAAAAATTGCTTGTATTACTCACTCTACAATAAAACCACAAAACTCAGCATATTGGTTGGTTTCCTTGTCCCCAAGTCCCATTGGGGGTAGGGGTGACTCATGGGCTGAGATAATGTGAATACACAGAGTAGGTTTGCTCCAGGAGAAGCCAGGACCAAAAGCAGCAAACATTATAGAAAAGAGTAAGCAAACCAGTTCTACTCTTCTTAAGAGTGAGCAGTTAGATGGGAGTTATCTGGGCTGGGAGAAGGGTGAGGTAAAGGAGGGCATCCATGGTGCAAAATTTAGGGAAGCATTCAATCCTAGGTTTGCACAAATGCAGGATTAGCATCTAAGTGTGAGAACCTCCTTAACTTTTGTGTCCTGGGCATCTTGCTTGCTTCATGCTAGTCCTGGCTTGGGAATCATGCTGAACTTCCTGGTGGTCACTTTGACTTACTTAGTCATCTACTTGAGTAGCTACAGAATTTGCTAAGTGTCAGAGGACACATACATCTTGCAGTCTAGCACGCATAGCAGGAATGTGCTTCTCCCAAGAATGAGACTGAAGCTCGGGCACCTGGGTGGCTCAGAGGGTTAAGTGTCTGCCTTTGGCTCAGGTCATGATCCCAAAGTCCTGGGATCAAGCTCTCTGCTCATCGGGGAGCATGCTTCTCCCTCTGCCTGCCGTTCCCACTACTTGTTCTTGTTTGCTCTCTCTCCCTCTGTCAAACAAACAATCTTAAAAAAAAAAAAGTGAGATTGAAACTCAAAACTGAACTGTTTTAACAATTCATGGGTCAAATCCGGCCCCAATCCATAGTGTTGACATTTTTTTAAAAAGATTTTATTTATTTATATGACAGAGAGAGATTACAAGTAGGCAGAGAGAGGAGGAAGCAGGCTCCCTGCTGAGCAGAGAGCCCGATGCGGGCCTCGATCCCAGGACCCTGAGATCATGACCTGAGCCGAAGGCAGAGGCTTTAACCCACTGAGCCACCCAGGCGCCCGTGTTGACATTTTTTAAAGGATCACAAAACAAACAAGAATATGCAACAGAGATCACATGTGACCCACAAAACCTAAAATATTTACTATCTGGTTCTTTACAGAAAAAGTTTGCTGACTCCCCTAAAAGCTGAAAGGCATTTAATTTGTGCATATCTTTAAAAGATGAGAGAGGGAGACTCAGAGTAGTATAGTTTCAGGCAATAATTTAAAAAAATTGTTTTACATGTATTCCCCTAAAGAACTGTGCTTCTTCAATAAACTATTTACACAGGTGATAGAAATTAAGCCTCTTTCAAATGACAAAAACCCAACTTTAATTAAAGCTAAAAGAATGCATTGGTTCATATAGTCATCTTGTTTAAAGGGCAGGCACAGAGTCAGCCCGAGGTCTGGTGGCATCTAGGGATTTGAATGCCACTGGAACCCTGCACACGCTAGTTTCATTTTTGCCTCGTACACTACCATGGATGGGCTTTGCCTGAATGGCATGGAGCAAAGCTCAAGCCACTCCAGCATCCTCCTCGTGCCGCTCTGAGAGGCAATATGGCCCCTGCATCCTAGCTATGGACCCGGCATCACGGCCAGCATGGGAGAGGAGCTAAATGAGTCAGCCGGCTGTGTGCTCCCTCTGGGGCCAGTGGGAGCACGAGCTGTTAGAGAGCAGTGAAGAGCAGTAGCACAGACGTGACCTTGCGTGGTCATTGGCAACAGCCCCGATTTGTGTCTAACAGTGTTCTTTAGTTTGGAATAACAAGTGAGATTTTTAGGCCCTGTCAATGCGTGCAGTTGAAGCTCTTAGCCTATAAAATTTTCATGTGTTTAAAATTAGCTGCTCTACTTCTGATTGATGTATCAGATTGGCCTCTCTACCCTTGTTTCTACAGTTTTATCACATTGTTTGGGGTTGGCTATGCCTTGCAGCACTTCCTCTTTACTGTGGGCTTACCATGGAAGAGTTGCTTAGGGAACTTTGATTAATCATCCTATTATGGTCAGGCACTCCTGTCTTTCTGGCCTCGCCAGATAGTTCTATGGCAAACATTACATTCCTGACTTTAGACTCTCTGCGTCCTATAATCACAGTGATGAATCTGTTTTGCTAATTAATTTTTAGTGTGGCTTGTAGATGAGGCTCATGAAACGAGTGAAATGTGACAGGCTTACAATCCATAAAGAAGCCTGAGTAAAAGCAACCATTCTCTAGATGGTTAACTCTGTTTGGGACTTAATGTCAGATTGATCTTCGGGCCTCGCAGACTCACGAGGCTAACTCAGTTTTCATTTTGTCTGACATTTTGTGGCAGCTTAAGTAATTCCTACTCTCCATATTGGGTCAAATTTTCTATCAAAACTATTTCCCAAGTGTCAATTTCCCCATCATAAATTTTGGAGGCAACTGCTTTCATTTACACCTATTGGTCCATGCTGGTCTGTTCTCTCCAGGGCGAGGTCCAGCAGGCAGGCTGTTCTATTATCCTGTCCGTCCTTCTTCCGCCCAAGAAATCAACTCACCACATTGATTTTAAAGATGTGTTTGACAGAAACATTTCTATAGGATGGTATATTTTCATTGGTTTTCTGCAAAAAGCTAATTTTTTGTTTTTGTTTTTGTTTTTGTTTTTAAATTTCTGGAAGCATCTTAGTCGGCTCCCAAAATGGTCAATAGCTCCTAGCACCACAAACTTAAGAATATAATCTTTCAGGGCGCCTGGGTGGCTCAGTGGGTTAAAGCCTCTGCCTTCAGCTCAGGTCATGATCTCAGCGTCCTGGGATCGAGGCCCGCATCGGGCTCTCTGCTCAGCGGGGAGCCTGCTTCCTCCTCTCTCTGTCTTCCTCTGTGCCTACTTGTAATCTCTCTCTCTGTCAAATAAATAAATAAAATCTTAAAAAAAAAGAATATAATCTTTCACTCAATTTTTTATTTTCAGTTGCATTTTAGGACTTACAGAACATGAAAAAGAAAGGTTCTTAAGGACAGTGAGTGTGGATTTGTGGGAAGTAAGTAAATTCTTAACTTCTGAAAAAAATCCGTGGGAGAGTTGTTTCCCATTAGAACATACAAAAATCTGAACAAGTTTAGTGTTTGCATGACGTTTTGTTTTACAATATTAAAGCTGTATTAAGCATATGTCAGTGTTAGTACGTGATCACTTAGCTATGAGGCAGTGAGAGTATTTTAACAGTTTCTTGGACATCAGCGTACTGTTTCTGGGTTAATCCCAACATGTGCAATATAGAAAAACACCGTTATGTCTTGAAGATAAAATGATACTTTTTAAGTTACTATTATTAAATAATGCATATACATAGTTTTAAAAAATAGATTGGTATACAAAGGTTTTAAATAACAAGTAAAAATCTCCCATTCTATTGGGCGCCTGGGTGGCTCAGTGGGTTAAAGCCTCTGCCTTCGGCTCAGGTCATGATCTCAGGGTCCTGGAATCAAGGCCCACATCAGGCTCTCTGCTCAGTTGGGAGCCTACCTCCCCCCCCGCTCTGCCTGCCTCTCTGCCTACTTGTGATCTCTCTCTCTGTGTCAAATAAATAAATAAAAAATCTTTAAAAAAAAAAATCTCCCACTCTGTCTTTAGTATCACTTTTCAGAGGCAGTCACTTCTTAACTGTTCTATTTTTAATTCTAAAGGTAGCTACCACCAGAGTAAATAATACTCATAATTCTCTGTTTCCTGATGTACATCATCTTTAGGCTGTATTAGTCAACGTCCTAATGTGAACGATGACTCCCACCTCCCCCCACCCTTGAGTTTTTTAGTTATATTATTATTATTTTTTAAAGATTTTATTTATTTATTTGACAGAGAGCAAGAGAGAGAGAGAGAGAGAGTACGAGCAGGGGGAGAGGGAGAAGCAGGTGCCCAGCCCAGCAGAGAGCTGGTGGCGGGGCTTGATTCCAGCCCCTGGATCATGACCTGAGCCAAAGGCAGATGCCTAACTGAGCCACCCAGGCATCCCTCACTGATTGCTTCTTTTTCTGTGTGGAAGCTTTTTAGTTTGATGTGGTCTTATCTGTTTATTTTTGCTTTTGTTGCTTACACTTTTTTTGTTGTTGATGTTGTTGTTGCTTGTACTTTTGATGCTACATCCAAAAAAATCACTGCCCGGACCAATGTCAAGCAGGTTTTCCCCTATGTTTTCTTAGAGGAGTTTGACAATTTAACTTTTACATTTAGATCTTTAATACATTTCGAGTTAATTTTTGTGAGCGGTACGTGTAATATTATTTAACACAGAGCCAGTAGGATTGAACCAATAAAGAAAGAAACATACTCCCACGAAATCAAATCTTTGCCACTTGAAAGAGGATGCTTCCTATTTGGCCCATGTTTTGTTTTTTTGTTTTTGTTTTTTTTCCCCAGGTTTTTCAGAGTTGCCTTTTAAGTTCTTGTTGAGAGAGAAAAAAAACATATGTTCCTTTGCCAAATCAGTAAGTTCTTTCAGCTTCTTAGATGATTTGTGGAATAAAATCCATTCCAACATTCTTTTTGAAGACAGTCTTCTTTATATCTCTTAATGTCTTGGCCACATAGCTGTCATCATGGGATTCTTTTCATAGTAATGTGGGTTAATCTTTTCGTTTTCAGATTCTATGGAATTTTTTTCCAGAAGGGTGTGTCCACGGAGTCCTTGAGTATCTCTAAAACTTTTTGTTTTTCTTCACACTTGGCTTTGTTGCTGCTCTGAATGGTATCTTACTTTCAATTATACTTTCTTTTTCTTCTTAAGTAGGCTCCATGCCCAACCCATGGCTTGAACTCATGACCCTGAGATAAAAACCTGAGCTGAGATTAAGGGTTGGACACTGACCCAACTGAGCCACCCAGGTTTATATTTTCTAATTGGTGAGTGTAGAATAATGTTATTGAGAAGTTCATTTTTTTATCTGGGAACTTTGATTAACTCATCATTTCCAGGAATTGACTGATAATTTGTTTTATCTTTTTCCTTCTAAGTCTTTTTTTTTTTTTCCTTCTAAGTCCTACCATTTTCTTATCTAATTTCCTTTATCAGGATGGCTGGTACTATGTAGTATAGAATTGTAGTTCTATACCATTTTTTTTCTCCAAATTTAAAAAATATTGTCTTATATCATTCAGACACCCTGTTGAGAAGTTAAATATTACTTTGAATTCCATCCTTTTGTAGGGAACCTCTTTTTATTCTTTAGGAGCTTTCTGTTACTTACTTTTCCTTGAAATTCTGCAGTTTTATAAGGATACACCTTGGCATAAGGTATACTTTGGTATATATATACACACCTTGGTGGAAACCCTTTTTTTAATTTTTAAATTTTTTACTTTTTATTTTTTATAGATTTTATTTATTTATTCAACAGAGAGAGAGATCACAAGTAGGCAGAGAGGCAGGCAGAGAGAGAGAGGAGGAGGCAGGCTCCCCGCGGAGCAGAGAGCCCGATGAGGGCCTNGATGCGGGCCTCGATCCCAGGACCCTGAGATCATGACCTGAGCCGAAAGCAGAGGCTTTAACCCACTGAGCCACCCAGGCGCCCAGGAAACCCTTTTTTAAATTTTTTAAATTTTTTAAATTTTTTATNGATCCCAGGACCCTGGGATCATGACCTGGGCCGAAAGCAGAGGCTTTAACCCACTGAGCCACCCAGACTCCCGAAACCCTTTTTTTTTAATCTTGCATGGCATTTCATCCTGANTTTTTATTTTTTATAGATTTTATTTATTTATTCAACAGAGAGAGAGATCACAAGTAGGCAGAGAGGCAGGCAGAGAGAGAGGAGGAGGCAGGCTCCCCGCGGAGCAGAGAGCCCGATGCGGGCCTCGATCCCAGGACCCTGGGATCATGACCTGGGCCGAAAGCAGAGGCTTTGACCCACTGAGCCACCCAGGCGCCCGAAACCCTTTTTTTTAAATCTTGCATGGCATTTCATCCTGAGGACTTTTGTCTTTTCAGCTCTAGGGATTTTCTTCCTTTAGTTGCTCTCTCTACCCCAACCCCTACTTGACTAATGCTGGACTTCCTCAGTTGATTCTCCATTCTCCAACTTTATTCTCATATTTTTCACTGCTTCACTTTTTTGGTTTGCATTGTGGAATTCTCTCAGCTTTGTCTTCTGGGCTTCTATTGAAGTTTCTATTTAAGAAATCATATTTCTTATTTTTAAGACTCTTTCTGGTCCTTTGCCCCCCTCCCCTTTTTAAAAAATATTTTATTTATTTATTTGACAGAGAGAGAGCATGAACAGGGTGGAGGAGGGAGAAGGGCAGAGGGAGTGGGAGAGGCAGCTCCTCACTGGGCAGGGAGACCCACACAGGGCTAGATCCCAGGACCCTAAGATCATGACTGGAGCTATAGGCAGTTGCTTAACTGACTGAGCCCCATCTGCCCCAGACGCCCCATCTCTGCCCCCCTTTTAAAGCAGCATCCCTTGGGAGTGACAGGAAATTTAAAGGCAGGAATGTAACTTATTGTTCATGAAAGTGAAAATGTTGAGTAGTAGTGTTTTCTTTAGATGTGGTTTAGTTTTATATGGGAGCTTACAAAATAACACAGCACCTGCTTTCTATCTTTCTAAACTTTACCTCTGTTTATTCTAGTTCTGTTCTTAGACTTTCTACTCATGGTAGCAAGAGACAGCAACAGCTCAGCCTACTTAAGTGAAAGTTGCATGAGAATGAGTGAGGCCCTCTTTCCTGTAGTTCTCAGCAGGTGTCTCATGGTACCTCACTGATTAGGGCACATTCCTCAACATACTCCAGTGGTTATAGGAATGAAATCTGGAAAATTTGTACTAGGGTGGCTATAGCCATCTTTCTCCCATATGGTCTGTCTGAGCATAGAATTTGGGCCTAGACTGTGGAGTGAACTCAAAGGCACTGGACACTTGAGAGTGAGTATCCAGGATATGACTCAACAGCGCAGAATGGGGTAACCACAAGGAGGAGGGGTCCTCGGCACAAAATATAACAGATATTTTCTGCAATCACATAACTCAGAAACATCAAAAAGTTTTGACTATGTAGGAGCAAAGGCAGATGACTGTTGGGCCTTTTACTCAACTGGAGGGCAGTAAGCTAGGGGCTGGCCAGTATGTAGGGTACAGATTGTCTGTCCAGAGATGTCTATGTCCCAGTATTACAGGTGGTAGTGGGGCAGAGAAAGAAACACTTAATGAGTAAAAATATCTTTGTGTTTATGCCTAAAGTTTCATCAGTTTTGTTAGAACAGGGAAATGGTGCTGTATGAATTGGGAAGATTAGAAACTATTACTCATATCCATTTTAATGGGAATTATCTTAATCAGTTTTCCTATTTCTAAAAGAGATCACCCTATATTTACATATATAGGAAGATGTGCTATTTCTGGGAAGATGGAGAGATGGAGACAAAGCTTCTCCACACAACCTCAAGAACTTCTGACAGGAAGATGCATTATTATTATTTTTTTAAGATTTTATTTATTTATTTGACAGAGAGAGATTACAAGTAGGCAGAGAGAGAGGAGGAAGCAGGCTCCCCGCTGAGCAGAGAGCCCGATGCGGGCCTCCATCCCGGGACCCTGAGATCATGACCTGAGCCGAAGGCAGAGGCTTTAACCCACTGAGCCACCCAGGCGCCCAGGAAGATGCATTAAATAAAATAAATTTGCTGAACGGAAATTTCAAGGAAGAGGAGGACAAGTACTTNACCCAGGCGCCCAGGAAGATGCATTAAATAAAATAAATTTGCTGAACGGAAATTTCAAGGAAAAGGAGGACAAGTTCACTACGTTGATGTCATTTCACTCTTTTCCCTCAGAGATGGAATCTCATCTCTATTCTTTTTTCTCCTTCTTCCCCCTCTTTAATCTTTTAAGTTAGAGTGACAAGCTGAGGAAAGAAGGCAATAAATAACTAGCAACAGCAATTTCTCTATCTGTTCTGTGAACCAGTTGTGAACCCAGTGTGAATTTTCCTAACCAGTTTGTTTTAGTTAAGTTCAGACATAAGCCCTTTGACTCAATCCTGTGAGGAAAAAGGATGGAAAGACTAAATTTTATCTGCTGAATTAGCTGGAAGCATCACATCTGATTTTAATATCTTTTTCTATTTTCCTTCCTAAACCCACTGTGCACTTTGCTCTAATTGGAGTGTTATAGTGTGGCAGCAGTCATTCTTGTAACTCTTTTAAAAATTCTCTCTGCTTTGACAGCTTTGGTGTCTGGAAGCATGAATTTATTTGTCATTTGGAAACTGAAATAGGGACCAGTCCACTCTCATGCCCTGATGTCACCTGAGGAAGCAGTAGCCAGAACAAGATTCTGGACAGAGTCTGCAGACTAGGGGACTGGCACTCTGATGCCCACAGATACAGGACTATAAGCCTCTGTTCTGTCACACAGACATGCTGGATGAGATTTCTAAGGTTATTTGCAGCTTTGACATTTTATCATTTTATTATCTGACGGACAATGTGTAGGGGTTTTGTTTTGTTTTGTTTGTTTCTTGTAGTAGGCTTCATGCTAGACATGGAGCCCAGGGCAGATTTTGAAATCACGACCCTGAGATCAAGACCTGAGCTGAGATCAAGTCAGCTGCTTAACTGACTGAGCCACCCAGGTACGCCGACAAGGTGTAGGTTTTGATGTTAACCAAGAATCAGACAGTTCAGATTTATTTATTTGTTTGTTTGTTTGTTTATTTATTAAAAGATTTTATTTATTTATTTGACAGAGAGAAAGAGAGAGAGAGAGAGAGATCAGATCACAATTAGGCAGAGAGGCAGGCAGAGAGAGAGAGGAGGAAGCAGGCTCCCCACTGAGCAGAGAGCCCGATGTAGTCCTCAATCCCAGGACCCTGAGATCATGACCTGAGCCAAAGGCAGAGGCTCTAACCCACTGAGCCACCCAGGCGCCCTGATCTATTTATTTAAATTAAATCTCTTCACGCGATAGTCACACCTCATTAGTGATGAGACCAGGTTCTACAGAGGGCAAAAGAGAGGGTGAAAGGTGAGGGTCCTCTAGATTCCTGTCTACATCACTGTATCAACTCAGCTTTCTCTCCCTGCTACTAGACTATGAGCTATTTGGAAACGGGGACTGCTCCTGTCGATTTTGCTCTTCCCAATGTCTAGCATGGTGGTTGCATCCAGGGGTGCTTAATAAGTGTCTGATTTACTGAACTGAATAATTCTATCTGACCTTCAATTCTACCTTCAATTATAACTTAATGTAATTTACCTTCCCTTTTTCCCTTTATATTTGGAAAACTTGTTACTCAGTGTATTCTTATGATTCTTTATCTTAATAATTAAATATATTAGCTTTATATTAAAAAGGAAAATACTATTTGTTTCTTTTTTTCACAGTTGAGATGTCAATTTTTTTTAAATTTAATATTCCTTCCAGGGAAAGGAAAGATTAGGGCTGCTAGCTAAAATTCAGGATGCCAACTGGGAATTTGAATTTCAGATAAACATTGAATAAATTTTTAATATAAATATGTCCCAAGTTATTTTTTTAAACTTTTTAAATTTAAATTCAATTTAACATATGCTGTATTGTTAGTTGCAGAGATAGAATATAGTGATTTATCAGTTGCATACAACGCCCAGTGCTCATTATCTCAAGTACCCCCTTTAATGCCCATCACCCAGTTACACATCCCTCCACCCACTTCCCCTCCAGCAACCCTCAGTTTGTTTCCTATAGTTAAAGTCTCTCATGGTTTGTCTCCCTCTCTGTTTTTGTCTCATTTTTCCTTCCCTTCCCCTATATTCACCTGCTTTGTTTCTTAAATTCCACATATGAGTGAGATAATATGGTATTTGTCTTTCTCTGACTGACTTATTTCACTTAGCATAATACCCTCTAGTTCCAACCATGTGGTTGCAAATGGTAAGATTTCATTCTTTTTTTTTTTTTAATTTTATTTTTATTTTATTNTTGTTTCCTATAGTTAAAGTCTCTCATGGTTTGTCTCCCTCTCTGTTTTTGTCTCATTTTTCCTTCCCTTCCCCTATATTCACCTGCTTTGTTTCTTAAATTCCACATATGAGTGAGATAATATGGTATTTGTCTTTCTCTGACTGACTTATTTCACTTAGCATAATACCCTCTAGTTCCAACCATGTGGTTGCAAATGGTAAGATTTCATTCTTTTTGATGGCTGAGTAAAATTCCATTGTCCAATTTCTTTCATAAATCTGAAATTTGAATTTAACTGGTGTCCTTTTCCCCTCCCCTAAATTTAGCAACACAGGCTTTCTTCCTGGTCAATGTAATATTCTATCTTCAAGTTCCCAAGCATAGATTTTACAGAACTTTATGAAGAAGTGGATCTTATGGAGAGCCAGGATCTGACTCAGAAGATCTATCAGATCACCTTTCTCTTTTTATGAAACCATCTTCATTACTACCAGAGGTAAATAAAGAGCAACTGAGAGTGCATATCAGTACCCTGCTCTCCCACATTTCCTAAAAACTGATTTACTATGTGTACCATGCCCAGACTACCAACCAGCTGCAAGGTGGTGGTCTGACAGTGGCCATAGAAATATATGTCCCTGGAGGTTCCTCAAAAAGTTGAAAAGAGAGCTACCCTATGACCCAGCAATTGCATTACTGGGTATTTACCCTAAAGATACAAATGTAGTGATCCAAAGGGGCATATGCACCTGAATGTTTATAGCAGCAATGTCCACAATAGCCAAACTATGGAAAGAGCCTAGATGCCCATCAATAGATGAATGGATAAAGAAGATGTTTTATATATATATATATAATGGAATATTATGCATCCATCAAAAACCCCCTGAAATCTTGCCATTTGCAATGACGTGGATGGAACTAGAGGTTATTATGCTAAGCAAAATAAGTCAATCAGAGAAAGACAATTATCATATGATCTCACTGATATGAGGAATTTGAGAAACAAGACAGAAGATCATAGGGGAAGGGAGGGAAAAATGAAACAAGATGAAACCAGAGGGGGAGGAAAACCATAAGAAACTCTTAATCTCAGGAAACAAACTAAGGGTTGCTGGGGGATGGAGTGGGAGGGGTGGAGTGGCTGGGTGATGGACATTGGGGAGGGTATGTGCTATGGTGAGCTCTGTGAATTGTGTAAGACTGATGAATCACAGACCTGTACCCCTGAAACAAATAATACATTATATGTTAATGGAAAATTTTTTCAAAAGAAAAGAAAAGAAAAGAAAAGAAAAGAAATACATGTCCTCCACCTTGTTCATGGGATCCTGAAGAACAAATTTGGAGAGTCTCANAGAGAGAGAGAGAGATCACAAGTAGGCAGAGAGGCAGGCAGAGAGAGAGGAGGAAGCAGGCTCCCTGCCGAGCAGAGAGCCCGATGTGGGCCTCGATCCCAGGACCCTGAGATCATGACCTGAGCCGAAGGCAGAGGCTTTAAACCGCTGAGCCACCCAGGCGCCCTGAAGGTTCTCTTAATAGATTATTTTAAGTTCTTTCGAGCGGGGAAAATGATATACTTC
The DNA here is from genome assembly GCA_002007465.1 of Ailurus styani. NCBI lineage: Eukaryota > Metazoa > Chordata > Mammalia > Carnivora > Ailuridae > Ailurus > Ailurus styani. The sequence continues at coordinate 1,748,557 of LNAC01000131.1, read as the reverse complement.
CTCAGATTTACTGGGGAAAGAAGTCAGGGAGGGCTAGGGAGCAGGATTTTTTCCAGTTTCTTCTTCAGTTCTCCTATATATATTATGACTAACAAGAATTTCTATTTTTCCCCTTCTATCCCTTTCTGGATTTGTTGCTGACCCTAAAACTTGGGTACTCCAAGGAATGCCTGCAAGTCCAGAAATGGTACAGGACATTTCAGCATGAATGAGTAACAACACTTGACAGTGAGTTTGGCAGCCACATAGGAAATGTCTCCCTATACATCACAGTAGCATTCATCCACTGGGCCTGCATTCAGAACCTGATGAGGGTTGATATCCACGACCCTGACACCAGTTTCATTCTGTGTTCTTTCCAACACCACCAAGCAACAAGTTTATTATAAAAGGATCGAACTCAGGAAAAATCAGAAGGAAGTGTTACATAGAGCTAGGTGTGGGGAAAGGGTGCAGGTCTTCCGTGCCCACTCCAGGCACACACTCTCCATGAACCTCTACATGGTCACCAAACTGGAAACTCTCTGAACACTCTTAGGGTTTTTAAGGAGGTTTCATTACATATGCATGTTTGATTAAAGCACTGGCTATTGGTGATTGATTCAACCTCTGGGGCCCATCCTTAGATGTGGTCCAAAGCCACCTCATTAATGTAACAAAAGACACTTTTATTGCTTTCATCATTTAGAAAATTTCAAGAGTTTTAGGAGCTGTGTGATGGGAATGGGGACAAAGACCACCTATATATTTCTCATCAGAATCACAATATCACATTCCCATTTCCCCTTTCCCTCTCTCTCCTTTCCTTGCTCTCAGTGTTTGTAGAGCAGAACACCTCTGAAGTTATTATACTCCTACCTCACCTCGTCAGAAGTAGGCTGGCATTTTTGAGGGCGTGTTCCTGTCTCTAACGCATGGGGTTGGTCTCATCCCCAGGTGAGCTCCAGCGGAAGATCTTGGGGGCAAAGCCTCCTCTAACGGGAACTTAAACTATTCCCTCAAGCGATCAAGATGGCCCTGAGCCAGCAAGACCCTGCCTATGATTGACTCCAAGACAGTGATCTCTTTGATCCTCACTGCCCACCTGCAGGCACCCACCCACTTCCGTTCCACAGTTTCCTTACATAAACAGGGAACTAGTTTTGGCTCTTTGGAGACAGTCTTTGAGATGATAGTCTGCTCTCTTCCCAGAGTTGGCCTCACTGAAATAAATTCCTTTCTCATTTCACCACCACTCATTTCTCTGTCCTCGGATTTTGTCAGGGCTAGTGGCTGCACCTGGTCTGTTTGGGACCCCGGGAGCTCAGCGCTCTTACATGCCTGGACCTCCGCTACAATTTCCCAATGGCGTGTGGGTTTGGAGGGACTGGGTTTGGAGTTAGACCAAAATGCTATGTATATTACTTTTTAGATATGATATGTTAACTCTTACTTTTTAAGTTTATTTATTTAATAATATCTTTTTAAAAAAGATTTTATTTATTTATTGGACAAAGAGAGACACAGTGAGAGAGGGAACACAAGCAGGGAGAGTGGGAGAGGGAGAAGCAGGGAACCGCCCAGCAGGGAGCCCCATGTGGAGCTCATCCGAGGACCCTGGGATCATGACCTGAGCCCAAGACAGACGCCCAATGACTGAGCCACCCAGGCGCGCTTTAAGTAATATCTACACTCAACATGGGGCTCAAACTCACAGCTCTGAGATCGTGAGTCGCAAACCCTGAAGGCTGAGCCAGCTGGCGCCCCTGCATTTTAACTTTGTTTCCTAAATTTTAGTATTAGGTGATAGAGATATGCCGCTAGTGTATATTACAACATTAGGTTTTGTTTTGTTTTGTTTGGAAGTGATCAAAGTGATCAATGCCTTAAAATAGCATTGAGCCATTTTTTTTTTAAAGATTTTATTTATTTATCTGACAGAGAGAGAGAGAGATCACAAGTAGGCAGGGAGGCAGGCAGAGAGAGAGGAGGAAGCAGGCTCCCTGCCGAGCAGAGAGCCCGATGTGGGCCTCGATCCCAGGACCCTGAGATCATGACCTGAGCCGAAGGCAGAGGCTTTAAACCGCTGAGCCACCCAGGCGCCCGCATTGAGCCATTTTAACATTTCGTTATGTATTTGGGTAAAATTGCAGCTACAAGTCTCACCATCTATAAGACATTAGTCTTTTAGAATAATTATTGCCTAAGCAGTGTCAAAAACATTTGTTTTTCTATCAAGGTAACATTTGAAAACTAAAATATCTTAAACTTAAAAATAAATCTGGTTCTTAGGAAGATGTTTAATATAATATGTTAGAAAGAGTATGCCATATAAATTGAGTTATACTTTGTTCTGTCAAATAAATGGTCATAAACAATCAATAAATCTTTTCTATCTGGTGTAATTTGACGGGGGAAGGATTTCAGATTTGCCTGTTCCTCAGCTTTGACTGCATTACTTCAGCAATCCACGAGATGGCAGCAGAGAAATGTTCATTTAAATTTATCATCCACAAAGAGGTGGTTGTAAGCGCACTTCAACGGGAAACAGACTAACCTTTGTAATTTGGTTCTTTCTGAACATACAGTAGCCAGCGAGGGCTTTCAAGCCATTTCTCAGGCCTTTTATGAGAGATGTACGCAGGATTTTATTTTCTTTGTTCGTCCTGAAATTGTTTTCCTTGCTTACCACCTTTTGCTGTGAATCAGATCTGAACGTGGGACAGTGTGCCTGCTGGTCTGTGTGTTTCTGTCACAGCATTCTCTTAAGTGATCTTAGAAAATCTGGGAACAATAAACTTTGAGATCTTTCTGTGTTCTTTGTGGTGATTGACACCCTGCTCCCACCAACAAGCAAGACAATGAAAGCCAGTGATTTTCAAGTCTTGGGGCCTGAGCTTACCTGGGGGAGTTTGTGTGGGTAGGGCATGAAGAGAGAGAGTCCTTTGGGGAAAGAAGGTATTTCTATCCAGGCCGCGGTTTTTCACCTAAATATATATTTCCATTATGGGCTTCTCTTTCACGTATTTGTTTGAGTAGGTAACTGCACTTAACAATAGATGGTTGCAAGGGCTTTTGAGTTAGAAGAAAAGAAATCGTTTTCCTGTGAATGACCTCTGTCTTCTTGGTTTAGGATCATGTATTTCTTATGAAGTGATAAAAAGCATAATGTAAGTCTGGGTATGATTAATAACAAATTAACTGCCATTACACCGTGCCGTTTATTACTTTGGATTTTACTACGTCCAGAGTTTGGAGGAGCACGACCGCACGTGCACACACACATACACACATATGCAAACCTGCATGCGTTTTTTGTTCAAAGTAATAATAAATGCTTGTTGCAAACTTTTGTTTTTTTTATTATTTTAAAAAAGATTTTTAAAAAATTTTATTTATTTATTTGACACACAGAGAGAGAGCACAAGTAGGCAGAGTGGCCCCGCAGAGGGAGAGGGAGAAGCAGGCTCTCCACCCAGCAGGGAGCCTGATGCGGGGCTCAATCTTAGGATCCTGGAATCATGACCTGAGCCTAAGGCAGATGCTTAACGGACTGAGCCACCCAGGTGCTCCTTAAAAAAGATTTTTATATTTATTTGAGAGACAGAGGAAGAGAGAGGGAGAGTGTACATGAGGTGGGGGAGGGGCAGAAGGAGAAGGAGAAGCTGGCTGGGTGGGGGGGGCGCTCTCTTCCCCACTGAGCAGGGTGCCATCCCATGACCTGAGCCAAAGGCAGATGTTCAACCAACTGAGCCACCCAGGTGCCCCTGTTTGAAACTTTCAAAACATAGGAATATGTGAAATAGAAAATGAAGTCTCCCATAATCCCCTCAGGTGGTTTGTTAATATCCTTCTAGGTATCTCTTTATGTAAAGACAAGCATTTACATTTTTAATAAGATGAGATCCTGCAACACTGATACTGTTTTGTAGTTTACACCTTACATTCACTTAATCGCAGACACCTTCGTAGGCTTAATTTTTGCAGGCTATATATTAATCCAAAGTTTGTTGGTGAGGTAATTTCTTAAACTACCTCAATGGATGAATGCTGTTTTCCATGTTACTCTTGTTGCTAAGAACAATGCTGCACTAAATAATTTTGTACGTTGATCTTTGTGTACTTAAAATCTAAACTTTTGACTGAATAACATTTTCAAAGCTGGAACACCACTGTTGAAATTAGTAAAAAGATCCTACAATTACATTGTTGCCACAGTGGGTAGAGTCTGTGGAAGAAACATAGGAACATGTTACTAAAGCGTCCGTCTCTTTTTTTAAATTTTAAGGTGAAGCCTGTGCTTGAATGGTGGCAGCAAAGGACAGAAGACTCGCTTTCCCAAGTTTTTAAATGTATTAGATAGCAGCGATTTCTACAAAAGCCTCCCCCCCCCACCTTGGAGTGTCTTTGCACCTGTGCAGCCTTGATGTTGCTGGCTCCTGGTGTGACTGGCCGAGCAGGTGCAGGGGCCGGCTTTTATCTCAACAGCCTGATCAAACTGAAATGTGTTCTCCCCAGGAACCCTCCTTTCTGTGATTCCTCCACGGTGCCAGAGAGGGAGAAGCTGGAGGCTCGAAGTCTGGGAACTCAGGGGCAGGGTATTCTCAAGGAGAGAAACAGGACCCTGGAATGCACTCCCTCCCGAGGTCCAGCAGAGCCCAGTCTGTTTGGCTTCAGGGCACAGCAGAAGACCCATCTGTTTACTCAAGCATGGTTCTGAGTGGTCGCCTTATGGTGGCTCCCCTCACCCACAAGCCCGGGTAGCAGCAGCCTCATCTTGTCGTTTTGCCACTTCACGTGGAGGGGCTAACGCCGGCAAAGATGGTTTTACAATAGGGCTTCTCTGCCAAAGGATTCAGACTCTTATTTATTGCATGTGACGTTTGATCAACATTTGATACAAATGGTAGGAATTAAAATCTAAGACATGTAGACCATTTCAAATTCAGAACTCTTTTTCAAGCCCCATGGTTATTTGTTTAATTATTGAATCTTATGTCTCGCTGGTTATATAAGCTGAGGATCTAGGATCTTAAAAAATCTCTGTCTTCCTATGAATGGGGGAAAAAAAGACCCTGACACTGCAAGAATCTAAGATTTGCAAGTAAGACCATTGGAAACAACTTTTTTTTAGAATGTAAGGCAGCATCAAAAGAAAGGAAATCTTGCCATTTGCAACGACGTGGATGGAACTAGAGGGTATTATGGTAAGCAAAATAAGTCAATCAGAGAAAGACAATTATCACATGATCTCTCTGATATGAGGAATTTGAGGGGCAGGGCGGGGAGTCGTGGGGGGAAGGGAGGGAAAAAATGAAACAAAATGGGATCAGGAGGAAGACAAACCATAAGAGACTCTTAATCTCATGAAACAAACTGAGGGTTACTGGGGGGTGGAGGGGGAGGGATAGGGTGGCTGGGTTATGGACATTGGGGAGGGTTTGTGCTATGGTGAGTGCTGTGGAAGGTGTAAGCCTGATGATTCACAGACCTGTACCCCAGGGACAAATAATACATTATATGTTAATTTTTAAAAAACTGAGATGATAAACATAAAAAAAGAATGTAAGGCAGCCTCTTATCAATCTTCTTGCACAATAACTTTTCTTCTTGTTCCACTGTGCCTCTGCCTCGTTCTATAGTCTGGACCGCTCACTGTGCCTGTCTCAGGGCCCCACCACCCCTTAGGTTCCGAATACACCACATGCATTGTTGTCTTGACTTTATAAATAAAATAGCGGGGCTCTGCTGCTTCTGAGTGAAACCTATAAAAAAGGCAAAACCATGATTGTGCACTTCTGCTCCATCCAGGCTGTGTCTTCTATGTTCTGTATCCTGTGCAGCTGGAATGAGGGCAAAATATCAAGCTTGCGGGGCATTAATGCTTTGATTTCATTCATTCAACAAGTTTGCTTTGAGTCCCTGCCACGTGCCAGGTACTGTTCCTGTCACTGTTTTGTGGAAAAAAAAAAAAGGCAAAAATTCAGCAAACAAACCGGTCTTAGTATATTAGGCAGGGATCGGTGCCAAGGAGAAAAACAAAGCAGGGAGAGGGAACGAGTTGTATTTTTAAGGCAGGGTAGGCCTCACTCCTAGGATGAATAAGATGGCATTTGAACAATGACTGGAAGGAGTGGATAAATGGGGAAAGAGGGCCCCAACGGTCCGGGCAGCAGCCCGCCTTGTGGTTGTGTGGCTGGTGCACACTCAGCGAAGGGGAGAGCACGCGGCGTGAGGTCACAGAGGGAAGGGGGCAGACCCTGGTCTAGGCTCTGGAAGACTTTGCCATCTAGGTTTTAAAGCAGAGGAGAGAAGCGATTCGATTCTATTTATAAAAGGGTCAGTGGAACTGCTGGTTGGAAACAGTGCAGTGGGGCAGCCGAGAGAGCCATGGAGGCGACTGCTGTAATCTTAGAAGGAGCGGGTGCTGGCCCACACCACATTGTGGCGGCGGACATGGAGATGATCTATTTTGAGGGTCGTGCTGGCAGGATTTCCTGATAGTATGAAATCTACCTAATAGGGGTCTAAAGGAGGGGAGAGTTTCTGACACAACTTGAATGAATGCGGAAGCAGCAGAAGAAACTAGAAGAGTAGAGTAGGGAGAGATCATTAAGGAGATAAGCCTGACAAGAGGAGGAGACCCTGCACATGGAAGGAAGCTAAGGAATTCGGGTAATTCGTAGCATTTTGGTGAAGAGCACAGTGAAGACTTCTGATGGGATCCAAAGGCCTGTGAGATGAGCTAAAGGCACTATGGCTCAGAGAATGAAGTTGGCCCAATTAAAGGAAGCACACAGAAAATACCTTTGTCAGTAGTAATATGGTTAATATAAAGTCAAAGAGTGGAGAAAATATAATGAACTCAACAAACCTGTAGTGAGTGAGGAACAGAAGGGGAAGGATGGTTATGAAAAATTTGGTAGAGAAGACATTGGTAAAATTTGGCAATTTAATTTTGAGAGTGTGGGATACAAGATAAATTCAGTGCTTCTCCAAGGTTCCTAGTTTGTAGGTTTTTTTTTTTTAAGATTTTATTTATTTGAGAGAGAGAGAGAGACAGAGAGTGAGAGCTAGCAGGAGGGGGAAGCAGAGGAAGAGGGAGAAGCAGTCTCTTCCCTGAGCAGGGAACCTGATGTGGCACTCCATCCCAGGACCTAGGACTTTGGGATCACGACCTGAGCTGAAGGCTGATGCTTAACCACCTGAGCCACCCTGGGCATCCCTTTAGTTTTTAGTTTTGAAGAGATGTTAGCAGTTTTTCCTATACTTGGAGATTAGAGCCAGAGAAGGGTCATGAGTGAAGAGCTAAATAACATGTTTTTTGAGAAACATCAAACAGATCTTGTAGAAAGAGCAGTAGACAAAGTACCTAAACTCAGAAGATGAAAATACAGCGTTAAAGTAGATTGGGGGGGGGTTACCAAGGTTAGGTGAAATAACAGGCAAAGAGCAAATGATATTCACTTATTGTAAGTAGAAAAAGGAAGGGATCACCTCAAAATGCCCTTAGTTGATAAAAGGTCCAGGAGAGGAGAGAGAGAAAAGGCAAAGCTCCCTGGAAGCCAGGTCAGACAGGACTCTGAGAAGTCAGGGGTGCCCCATGATATCACAAGTTATATAGAAGTTGTAGGTGGGGTCTCTGGGCTGTGGGAGATAAAAACCCAACTGGCAAGAATGCCAGAATATTATCTTCAAGGATGCCAATGTAACGGGAAATGGTGTTTTTCAGTCCTGTTAGGAACAAGCTTTGGACAGAACAGGAGAAGGGAAAGGTGGAAGCATAAATTGGGATGAGGGAAGGGACATCCATGAAGTTCCTACTCATTTTTAAAAATCATTATACAGGGTGCCTGGGTGGCTCAGTGGGTTAAAGCCTCTGCCTTCGGCTCAGGTCATGATCTCAGGGTCCTGGGATCGAGGCCCATATCGGGCTCCCTGCTCGGCAAGGAGCCTGCCTCCCCGTCTCTCTCTGCCTGCCTCTGCCTACTTGTGATCTCTCTCTCTCTCTGTCAAATAAATAAATAAAATCTTTAAAAAAAATCATTATGCATAACCAGCTGATGAATAAAGCCCACCAAATGTTTACTGTAACAGGGCATGCAATGAACATCACTGCTATATGGGGAAACATTCTACCTCCACAGAGAAAGGAACACCCTGCTTTCAATAACTGCTTGCCTAAAATTAATTTATTCATTCATTCAGCAAAAATTACATAGGACCCTCTGTGTGTCTGTTGCTCAACTAGATAGATTCTGAGGATACGAGGTTGAGCAAGAAAGGTATGAATCTTCTCCATAAGATATTTGGAGTTTAACTGGGGACAGAGACACCAAATAATAATCAGAATAAGAAAATCACATGGGCTTTGAAGTCAGATAGACAACATTCAAACCCCAGCTTTGCCACTTCTTTTCTTGTGTATGCTTCGGAAGTTCATTTTTGATTTTCAACCTCCTTAGCCACAAAGTTGATCTGGTAATTTCTGCCTTGCATTTCAGGTGCAGGGGATTGACATGGGCCAAAGCAGGTGGTCACACTAGATCATGATCAGTAAGGCTATTTTTTTAATCAGTGAAAAGTTTGAGAAAATCATATAAGGGCTTTCTGAAAGAGATCTTTGACCCTTTATTTGTGAAATATCCTTACTGAAAACTCTGATATCTTCTAATTACATTATTGCCTATCATTCCTGGTCCTGCCTTTATAACTTTATAAGACCTTTTTCATGTAATCTTTTTTTTTTTAAAGATTTCATTTATTTGACAGAAAGAGAGAGAGAGAGCGTGAGTGGGGGCAGGTGGGGGAAGGGAGCAGGAGAAGCAGACTCCCTGCTTCTCCTGAGCAGGGAGCCCAGCTTGAGTCTCGATCCCACGACCTTAGGATCATGACCTGAGCCGAAGGCAAATGCTTAACCAAATGAACCACCCAGGCGCCCCCCATGTAATCCTCCTTTCAACCACACTGTTAATTACCGTTCCTCTACATGCTCTGCTCTTTCCAGCTTCTGAGCTATTGCTGGGGTGTTCCCATCTATCCGGTGAAGCTCCTTTCAAATACCATCTGATCCAGGGCCTAGCACCCTGAGCCCTCCTACCTCTGACCCCCCAGCACTTCCTTTGCTTCCTGGACTTTCTCAGTCATCACTTGCATGCTTAGCTCAGGATGAGAAGTCCGCTGGGGTCAGGAGTCAGGTCTTAAGCATATTTGTATCCTTTCAGGATTTTGCTCCATGTTTACACATAGTGGATGACATCTGAATGTTTGGGAAGTTGAGTTTGGTGTGGCAAGCCATTTCTTGTCTTATAGCTACAGAACAAGAGCTAATCTGTAGTTGTAAAGGGTTCTGGATCATTGAATGAAAGCTGCTCTTTCAGCAGATCATAATTGTGCAAAGCTGTTAAGTGTATACTTTTGAAGAACAGGTTTTGCTGTGTTACTGAGTTCATGTTGCCATGACAACCTTAACTTTTGGCACTTTCTGAATTTAGTGTCCTACTTAATTTCCTGTGTTTGGCTCTGAGAGACCATATTGTTCTGTCCCTTTTGCTTGCTTACACAAATCTTTGAACTGAAAAATCTTTTATAAATTTATTTTATTTGCCTTATTAGATCCTTAACAGGATCCTTAAGATTTGGGACTTGGTCTATTATCCTAAGGATACCTGATAGCACCCAAGAGTGCCCTGTACTTCTTAAATAATGTGTGTGTCAATATATGTTTTAGATGAATTGAGAAATCATCAGTGCAGTGGGCTGAACAACGTTTGTCCCGAAGATGTTCAAATCCCAATCCTTGGAACCTAGGGATATGTCACCTTACAAAGTAAAAAGGGCTTTAGAGAGGGGACTAAGGATTTTGAGACAAGGAGTTTATCCTAGATCAACTGCATGGGCCAGAGTAATCACAAGGGCCTTTTTTTTTTTAAGATTTATTTATTTATTAGAGAGAGAGAGAGAGAGCACGCAAACACACAAGTGAAGAGGAGGGGCAGAGGGAGAAACAGACTCCCTGCTGAGCAGGGAGCCTTACGCACAGAGCTCCATTCAAGGACCCTGGGATCAGGGCCTGAGCCAAAGGCAGATGCTTAACCGACTGAGCCTCCCAGGAACCCCCACAAGGGCCTTTGTAAGAGGGAAGCAGGAGAATCAGAGTCAGTGGCAGGAAACTGATGATGGAAGAAAGGAGGTAGGTTAATGTGAAGGAGCCACAGCCAAGGAATGTGGCAGTTTCTAGAAGCTGAAAAAGCCAAGGAAATAAGTTCTCCCCTGAAGTCTCCAGAAGGAATGGAATCTGCGAAATATCCTTACTGAAAACACTGAGATCTTCTACACCTTGATTGTACCGTGTACACCTTGTACACTGTGTCTCCTTGATTGTTGACTCCTGACCTCCAGAACTGCAGGAGAATAAACATGTGTTGTAAGCACTGAGTTTGTGGGACTTTGCTATCACAGCGATAGGAAACCAATACATTTGGGTTACTGTTTTTAACAAGTTTCTAAGACCACTTAGTGGAGTGAAGTGCAAGTCCAGTTGGATGTATTTTTGGGCTAGATTCCAGACAATACTACTTCTAGTAGTACATAAGGGTGAAGGGGGAAGGAAGTATTGATATTATCTTGTTAATGTGGTTATTGTCAGAACTCCAATAATATCTAAGATGGACGTGGAGTTACCTGTAACTAATCCACTAAGTTTAAAACTGCCATTCACTGGGAAGAGTTGCATGGGGTGTCAGAGGGTTCTAGGTGTTGGTCTCCAGGTTAGACCTCACACTGTCTCAGTAAGAACCCCTGTAGTTAGCAAGGCTTGGATTAGTGAGTGTGTGGGGCCTCAGGGGAGACAGAGTATGACTCAGTTATTGTAAAGTGGGAATTAATATGTCAAACCATATGTCAAATTCCAGAAGGATGGTGTCTTTGGGATCCATGCAAAGCTTCCATAATAGTCATTCTCAACATCATCTGGGCATCAGATCCTCAGGTGGAGCTTTTTACAAATCAAGATGTCAGTGCCTCAACCCAGGATATTTGGATTCGGTCTGGGGGAGGGCCTGGGAAGCTGAGTTTTAAAGAGTCTTAAGTCTGTGGTGCCCCAAAGTGTTGAACGTGGCTTCTGTGTTGGTAATTAAGACTACTCAGTCCTCAACTGACAACACAGCCTGCCAGTGTAAGTGGCATTTCTGATGTGTCTCCCTAAGATCACATGTCCTCTTGCATGGCATGCCCACACCAGTTTGATGAAATTTGCAAAAGAACGTACATTACTTTTTTTGCAGGGTCACGATGGACATTTACACAGTAAAAGCTCTCAATTATCTTAGACTAAAAGAATCTGTTTAACTCTTCCTCACTCATATCCTCCAAACTTATTTGACCATTGAACTGCCTCATTATGTAATCTTAATTAAATATGCTGTACCATGAATGCTCTCCAGGGCACACTTGCGAGAACACTGATCTAGAAAAACGGAGGTAATGAGGGCATTTGCCTTATTTAGAAAGTACCAGTGGATGGGTGGGAATCTTGTAATTATCATCAGCACACACACGATGCATCAATTCACAGGAAAAACAATGGTCACAGGATTTTCCAACCTAGAGAGTCCATTAAAAGTGTATATTTTAAGTCACAGAATCATAAAACTTCCATCCAGATGGTCTTTCTCGTATTGATCATGGGTGGGAGGTTGACGTTCGCAGAGCGCTCGCTGCTTCCCACATACTCTGCATGTTTCGTGTTGCTTCCATTTTATTGCTAGTCCACATATTATCACTACCATTGTCAAGATGAAAAAGCTGAGACAAAGCAGTTAAATGGCTTGACTGAAGTCAGATACTTGTTAAGTCCACACCTATTGTTTGGACAGTGCTGTGTGTTTGACAGGCAGTGTCTCATTTAATCTTCCCACAGAACTTACAGGGTAGGCATTAATGTGAGTGAGCTTGTCGAAAGTCCTGCAGCTCATATGTGACAAAGTAGGACTGTCTCCACAGACCATGTCCTCCCTGCCGCAGCAGGTTATCTTCCTAACTCCCAGGGCATCCTGTTTTTATCCTCTCAGGGTGTAGCTAAAGATGTGGACGTTGGCAAAGTATGAAATCGATGGGTTAGTGCAGAAACAAAATGGGTGATTAAGGACAAGAAGTTCAAGGAGTGAATGTGACCAGTAAGGAGAATAGCGATTTTAGAAACTGAGTCTTACTCAGGAACAAAGAGAAAAGTCATATCCCACTTAAGAAAGACATTATGCCAGAGGATTCAGTTATCTGTTTTAATTAAAGTCCTTCTATGTGTTAAAAACACTGACTTTTTTGAAGGGTCCTCTCTCTGAGTCATAGTTTCTCAAATTCAGTTGTTAGAGTCAACATGACTGCTGAAGAGAAGAAAAGGAACAAGGTTAGTATTTTTCGCTTTTGTAGTAAAACCACTGAAACTGTGAGATGCCTCCTTTCCTGATAAGAAGGGGTTTTCGTACTCTTTGAGATAGGGTCACTCAAGGTTTCTCCTCCCATTTCTCTTATAATATGAGAAAAAGATCACTTCTGAAAAATGTTGTTCTTAGGCGTTTCCTTAATGTAAGACCCAGAGGATCCAGCGTGCACCCTCTCCATTGCTTTATGAATGACACAGGACAAAGAGCAACTCTCCTGCATCAGGCACTGTAGGAACAGATGACAGAGACATTAAATGTGAATTCTCACTTTGCTATGGGCTTTGTAGGGCAAGCAAGGCAGCTTTCCTGCTCTATCTCTATGTCAGCTTTTCTGTCTATAAAATAAGGTCACACCATTAATCCATCTCACAGAGCAGTTGTGAGAGAAATGAATGAAAGCAATACTACTGTTGAGTCTTTGTATGAAATCCCTGCATCTTAGGTGTTTAGCAAGATTTATTATTATTGTTAGAAACAATTGTACATTAACAGACTACTGAGCACCTCTCACTAAAAGTTGGTAGGGAAATGAAAATACTTGGGTTTCTATCAATGGTGCTAAACCAACTGGGTATCCATATATAAAAAATGAAATCTAGATATAGACCTTAGATCCGTCATAAAAATTAACTCAAAATGGATCACAGACCTAGATGTAAAATGCAAAACTGTCAAACTCTTAGAACATAATATAGGAGGAAAATCTAGGGGACCTTGAGTGGTGACTTTAGAGATAAATCACTGAAGGTATGATCTATGAATGGAAAAATTGATAAGCTGGACTTCATTAAAATTAAAAATTCCTGCCCTGCAAAGATATTGTCAAGAAAGAAAAAAAAAAGCCATAAAATGGAAGAAAATATTTGCAAAAGACATCTGATAAAAGACTGTTGTCCAAAATATACAAAGAACCTATAAAACTTAACAATAAGAAAACAAATAACCCAATTAAAAAATTGGCCAAAGACCTTAATAAACACCTCACCAAAGAATATATACAGATGGCAATTAAGCATATGAAAAGATGTTCCACATCATATGTCATCAGAGAAATGCATATTAATACAACAGCAATGAGATACTACTACACTATTAGAATATACCGCTATTAGAATGGCCCAAATCCAGAACACTGACAACACCAAAATGTGGTGAGGATGTGGGGCAGTAGGAAGTCTCATTTATTACTGGTGGGAATACAAGATGGTACAGCCACTGTGGAAGACAGTTTGGTGGTTTCTTATAAAACTAAACATACTCTTATCATATGATCCAGTAATTGTACTCTTCGGTATTTACCCAAAGGAGTTGGAAACTTAGGTCCACACAAAGACCCAAACATGGATGTTTATAACATGTATTCATAATTGTCAAAATTTGGACCCAACCAAGCCATCCTTTGGTAGGTGAATGAATAAATATACTGTGGTACATCCAGACAGCAGACTGTTGTTTAGCATTAAAAGAAATGAACTATCGGGGTGTCTGGGTGGCTCAGTCATTAAGCGTCTGCCTTCGGCTCAGGTCATGGTCCCAGGGTCCTGGGATCGAGCCCTGCATTGAGCTCTCTGCTCAGTGGGAAGACTGCTTCTCTCTCTCCCACTCCCTCTGCTTGTGTTCCCTCTCTCACTCTCTCTCTCTCTGTCAAATAAATAAATAAAATCTTAAAAAAAAAAGAAATGAACTATTAAGTTACAAAAAGACATGGAGGAAACTTAAACATGCATATCACTAAGTGAAATCTGTCAATCTAAAAAAGCTTCATATTGTATGGCTCCAAATATGTGACATTCTGGGAAGGCAATGGAGGACAGTAAAAAGATCAGGGGTTGCGTGGGGTTTGGGGGAGGGATGATGAGCAGAACACAGAAGAGTTTTAGAGTAGCGAAACTACATTTGTCCGAACCATTAAATGTGTAATACCAAGAGTGGATAAACATAAACTATAGCCTTTGGGTGATAATTATGTGTCAATGTAGATTCATCAATTATAACACGTGTACCATGGTGGTGGGCGATATTGATAATGGGAGAGGCTATCTATGCATGGGCAGGGGCAAGGAGTGTATGGGAACTCTATACCTTCTGCTTAGTTCTGCTGTCAACCCAAAATTATTTTAAAAAATAAAGTCTGCTAAGAAACCCACTTTTTATAAGTGATAGCTTCTCTTTCTTTCTTTCTTTCTTTCTTTCTTTCTTTCTTTCTTTCTTTCAAGTAAGTTCTAGGCCCAACATGGGGCTTGAACTCATGACTGAGGTCAAGAGTCACATGCTCTACTGACTGAGCCAGCCAGGAGTCTCCACCCCTTTTTAAAAATCACATTATTCTTTAAAATAAGGACTCCAATTTTCACATCTATTAAGTTGAATATAATCAGATACAACTCCTGGTAAATGACATAGCTATCTTCATCTGTCATTTAATCTGTCAGTTCCCCAGTTGGTTGGATTAGTTCAAAATCACTCAATGAAAATAAAAAATAAATCAAATGATTGGTATAGGGGTTAGTGTGTAAACTGGGGAACATAAAACTTAGCTTATCCGATGATTTCAGATTTCTTAACCTACGTGTGTTGGACCATTTTCTGAGCTAGGAATTTGTTAGGCTCTGGCACTAAGTCATTTTGTCCCATATAAATATATATCATAATCATCTATGTTGCTTATAAATTCATACTTAATTAGTGGAGTTATAAATGTAATTATACATTACAGTTATTCATTCCCACATGTTGCCATCAGTTTTCCAGGAGGACTGGGCTTTAGAAGTTATAATGACTATGTCCATTTCTTTTTTTTTTTAATTTATTTTTTATTTATTTATTTTTTTTTTAAAGATTTTATTTATTTATTTGACACAGAGAGAGAGATTACAAGTAGGCAGAGAGGTAGGCAGAGAGACAGGGAGAGGAGGAAGCAGGCTCCCTGCTGAGCAGAGAGCCCGATGTGGGCCTTGATCCCAGGACGCTGAGATCATGACCTGAGCCGAAAGCAGAGGCTTTAACCCACTGAGCCACCCAGGCGCCCAGACTATGTCCATTTCTATGTGACTTTCTTGTATCTTCTGTGTCTGATAATCTGCCTTATCCAAAACTCAGTTACTGTTCACCACTAGCTCTTAACATGTGAATAGTCTTTTCTTCAGCAGGTTTCCTCCCTTCAGCTCCACCTCCTTATAGTCTTTCTTCACTGTTCCTGCCAAAATACTTTTCTCTGTTTACCACTTTGATTTGACAAATATATTTGTTATTTATTGCTGTGTAACAAACTATCACAAATGTGGAGACTTCAGACAGCACTGATTTATTAGCCAGCAGTTTTGTAGGTGAGAAGTCCACCACAGTGGGGCTGGATTCTCTGTTTGGGATGAACTCAAGGCCAGAATCAAAGTGTCAGCTGGATCACATTCTTGTGTGGAGACTCTGGGGAAAAATCAGCTTCTAAGCTCATGCTTATTGTTGGCAGAATTCAGATATTTGCAGTGGCAGAACTATGACTTCTGCCTCCTTGCTGGGTGTGAGCTGGCAAGGGCTTTTAGCAACCAGATCCCAACCATATTCTTTGCTGTGTGGCTCCTCCATCTTCAGGCCAGCAATGATGAGTTGAATGCTTCTCATGCTCCAGGTCTCTGATTTCCTCTTCTGCTGCCACCCAGAGAAAACTCTAAGCTTTTAAAGGTTTCAGGCTGTTAAGTCAGGTACATCTTAATAATATTCCTTTCTTAAAGTCACCTGTGTTGTTTAATCTAAGCATGGGAGTAAAAGCCATCAGATTCACAGTACTGAGGATTATGCAGGGTGGGTGTGGGGCTGAGGGGAGGCAGCGTGACACCTTGGGGGCCAGTTAGAGTCCTACCTACACAGCACTCCTCTCCTCCCTAGAACTCTATGATGAATCCAATCTGTGAGCTTTAAAAGCCTTCTGCAGAGTACCATGGACAACCTACATTCCTTTTTTGTCCCAGTCTGACTCTGTCACATGTCATTGTTCTCCTATTTTCAACCCTCCTTCAAGGCAGCATCTCATGGCGCAATTCCCAAATGTTCCCAAATGCTCACTGAGTTCCATTAGACCAGTCCTCAGAAGCTCCAGCTGCTCAAAGCTCTATCCTTGGGGATCCTTGGCCTGTAAACAATCCATGTTGTCAGACACAGGGGGCACCCTGCTGGTTTTCTCTGAGGATGGGTTATGAATATTAAGATATATTACAGTTATTAAGGACAAAACAAACCAACAACAAAACTGAAGACAACACAATTCCCAAACATATAGTGCCCATAGTCACTTGACTGAATTACTTAAAATCTTAAGAGCTGACGGTCCTAAAATTTCTACTAAGAGACCAGAAATTAAGTTTTTGCAGTCTGCCATCTGGGCCTTGAATGAAAGAGAAAATTGTGTCTAATCCTTAGTTCCAGTTTTGTTCAGAGACAAAAAAAAAAAAAAGAAAGAAAGAAAAGGAAAATAAAAAATAAAAGAGGTCTTTTGTGGGCAGGGCTTGGGAAGTGGTATATTGTCTTGTTCTAATTTATCACACTTGCTCACTTGTCATGGCACCTGGGTGGCCCGGTGATGGGTATTGTATAAAAGTGTAGACCAAAATGCTTTAATTAATTTTTGGCAAGGTACTTCCTGATTTAGATTTTTAATAGATGTAATTCAATTTTTTTAGTACTTTTTCATTGTTGCAAATAACTGAAAACCTGTCTCAAACCACCTTAAGATTAAAAAAGTTTGATTTTTTTTTGTCCACTGAAAAATGTAGAGTAATCCAAGCTTTGGGGCTTCTTTTAGAGCTTATTAATGTTACTAAGGTCAGTTTTCACCTTCTCTCCCCTTTACCTTCTAAAAGGTGATCTTTATCTCAGGTCTGATCCCCCCTACTGGTTGTAAGGTGACTTGCAATAACTCACAACGCAGTGTGCTGTTTCTGTTCATATCTAGTAGGAGGAAGCAGAGTTCTGGACCAATATGCTAAATTTCATGTTCACTGGATGTGGTTAAGGCCCATGGCCACTGCTGAACAGTGACATAGCCAGGGAAATGGAATGTGTTGGTGTGTTGTCATCAACATGGGATACCTGGAGAAGAGTAAGATGCTTGGAAACAAATCCTGATATTAAAGATACCAAATACTATGTGATACAACAGATGGTTTGTTTTCTTTTAAGATTTTATTTATTTGGGCGCCTGGGTGGCTCAGTGGGTTAAAGCCCCTGCCTTCGGCTCAGGTCATGATCTCAGGGTCCTGGGATCGAGGCCCGCATCGGGCTCTCTGCTCCGCAGGGAGCCTGCTTCCTCCTCTCTCTCTGCCTACTTGTAATCTCTCTCTCTGTATCAAATAAATAAATAAAATCTTAAAAAAAAAAAAAGATTTTATTTATTTGTCAGAGAGAGAGAGAGAGAGAGCGCACAAGCAGGGGGAGTGGGAGGCAGAGGGAGAAGCAGTCACCCTGCTGAGCAAGGAGTCTGACACAGGACTTGATCTTAGCACCCTGGGATCATGACCTGAGCCAAAGGCAGATGCTTAAACAACTGAGCCACCCCAGCATCCCACAATTAGTGTTTTTTAAGGAAATCTCTTATGACCCCCCTTTTCATACTTTTGAGAATTTTGGCATATATGTGGTCACTCCAGCTGTATTTGGACTAACCATTTATTGGTATTTGTATACTTTTTATGGTTTTTATCTAGTTTATAGCCATCTCTCTTTGGTTGAGACATACCAAAAGGTTGCTGGAATAATTTCACACTCCATTAATAAATACCATGTAGATGCTGCCTTTGGGTATTCTAGGAGCATTTTCCTAAAAGGCTTGAACTCCTTAAATACATGGGAGGTGGAGAGGAGGGGCTTGAAGTCATTGAGAAGCAACAGGAGACAACTGGAGAGGGAGCCATTTTTGTCTAAATTAAGGGATGGGCTTTTTCAAACTAATACAAGTAACCATATTCTCAAAATGTCTCACTAAGTTAACACTAATTGCAGAGAATAACTTTTAATAGGCAGAAGAACTAAAATGCATTATGAATAAGCCAGTTCTCTAAATGGCAAAATTACCCCTTTCTTGACATAGAAATGGAAGATGAGATCTGTCTCTGCTCTCAGGATTCTCATAGCTTGGAGATTTAAATACTGTCATTGCTTGGAATGGATAATTCAATTAAAAAAAGGTCAATACCTGAAATAGAGTTGGAATAATATATATGAAAAGGGCCTTTCATGTCAGCAGGTTTTTCTCTCTCTTTCTGATTTAGCACAGATACAGAAATCTTTATACTACTATTTGGTGACCCCTGACAGTGAACAAGACCTTTTCTTCCTCTGAAACTTACCTGTCAATCCAAATGTTGAGTAAAAGGTCAAACTTGTCTCACCTTTGTGCCTTACAAAGCTCCAATAATCAGGGAATTTTCTCACTAAATACCTGAGCCTTGGAGTGGTTATGGATTCCCCCTTCATTCCTCTTCAGTGGCTCCAGTGGTCCCATCAAGCTGCAGGAAGCCCGTGTATCTTTGGCAGCTTCTGCTGAAAACCACTGGCCAGCAAGAGCCATGGCCTCACACCCAGGGCTGATGAAACTACAGCGTCAAAGGTATGTATCCAACATGGGAAGATGATTTCTCAACATTTTGCCCTCAACTCCTAGGGCTTCCTCTTCAATACTTCTTGGAGGTCTTATAAAAGACTCTATCTCCTCTATTTCCTCCAGTGGGATATTTTACCTGGATTATTATCACAACTATTTTGCTATGTGCAATGAAATTAGTGGTGATTCCATTTGTAGAAATCATATGTAGACGGCATTGCTCTCTGCCTTATTACCAAATGAGTACAGAGTGCCCTTCAATAATTCTTTAAACTCTCAAATGCCATGGAAATAATATGCTGGAATATTACTGAGCTGTGACTGAAGAACCATTTGTGCTAAATATGACAGCGCACAAATGATATTCCTCCATAAAAGTTCAAACTACATTAATCTTTTAGGGAGGTTCATTGACTGAGAAGATGGCTTAGATATAAAATAAAGACACTGAGGGCTCATTGAGGAGAGCTTTTCTGGTCAGGATTTCTAGGAACAAGTGTAAGGTAAGGTCCGTAAGTTAACCCTTTATGATTAGAATGTGAACAAGAGAATGCAGTTCTAAAGGGGAGAGATTCAAATGCTAATGCACATATTTCAATATGAGGCAAAACAGGTTTCCAGATCTGAGAAATACAAATTAAAGAACAGGGATTAAACAACCAAGGCAAAGATACAATATTATTGTTGTGGGAATCTGGAGGAGACAAATGTGATGAGAATTCCCAGGTTAATGCTTATGGCCTCAGCCCTTATCCATTTGCTGATTAAAAGAATGGGAGGCTCTTCCTATGCAGTCTCTCCAATGGCATTTTGTCTGTCATTTCCCCTTATCTTAGGGCTGCGCAAAGAGAAACAATCGCATGAACATCTTTTCCTGGGTTTCTAGAAATGGCAGTAAGTCAGTAGGGTAGCAGCGCATATCAAGGGGTGAAAATGGTTAGAGATTTAATTAGCATTAACAAAAGTAGTTTCAATGTAAATATGAGATACTATTAAGTTTCTCGGTACTAGTTTTTCTAAAATGTATGGAACCTAGAAAGAACAATGCTGCTATTCTTTTTAAATTATAAATGTAATATATGTTCGTGCAACGTATGAAACATGTAACAGTATAGAAACACACAATGGGAAAGTCACCTATCATCACAGTATCTAGAGAAAACCATCACAGACATGCTGGCATGTATCTTGTAGTCTCTCTTCTGTACAGATAGAGACACAGTATCATTTCATTTTATTTTTTAAAGTTTTTTTAAAAAAGATTTTATTTATTTGGCAGAGAGAGGCACAGCGAGAGAGGGAACACAAGCAGGGGGAGTGGGAGAGGGAGAAGCAGTCTTTCTGCCGACCAGAGAGCCGGATGATGGGCTCAATTCCAGGACTCTGGGATCATGACCTGAGCAGAAAGCAGACACTTAAGGACTTTTAAATAAAGTTTTTATTTAAATTCTAGTTAGTTAACATACAGTGTAATATTAGTTTCAGGTGTACAATTCAACACTTCTGTATGATACCTGTTGCTCACAGAAGTGCCCTCCTTAATCCCCAACACCTATTTCACCCATCTGCTCATCCATCTCCCCTCTGGTAACCATCAGTTTGTTCTCTATAGTTAAGAGTCTCTTTCTTGGTTTGCCTCTCTCTCTCTCTCTTTTTGTTATAGTATCACTTTATACGTTGGTTTTTATTCAACAACATATTCCCCTATGTCAGTAAATAAGTAGGGTATGTCTCCCCACCGCCACCAAATCAAGGAGCTTATTATTAATATTTTTATTATAAAATTATCATATTATTTATTATAAATGCAATACATACTTCTCCAAAGAAAAAGTAAGCACTACAAAAAGTTCTAAAAAGAAGTAAAGATCATTTGAACTCCCATCACCCAGTGATAACTCCAGTTAACATTTTGGAAAACATCCTTTGATATATATTTATCATTGGAGTGATAAATGGGTCCTCCTCAATTTCCTAAGGTGACCAAGGAGAGTCACTTCTGAGGCATTCCTGAAATTCATAGGAGTGTAGTTGGAAACCAGTAGATTGGAAGATAGATAAGACCTACTTCAGTAATCTCTATAAGGAATGAAGACAGTCAAAATAAGTCAGAAGAGACATCGGAAGGATATTGATGAGGGAAAAGCCACAGGATACAATGACAGAGTGGATGGCCATGGGAGGAGGAGAGAAGTCTGTGGTGACTCTTACGTTTCTGACTTGAGTCCTGCTGAGGAAAAGGGAAAAGAACCCATGCTCCCTTCTACCACTCACTCACCCATTTTCGGCAATGAGGTCTTCTTGCGTTTCTGGCCATGAGCTCTTGTTCTGGCTGTTTCCTGAGCCTGGAACGCTTTCCCCATAGATCCAGCTTCACCAGTTCCTCCTCCTCCACCAGCCAAATCTCCGCTCAGACTTTACCTTCTGAGAACTCCCCAACCAGATATTCTCTCTTACCTACGATATTGATTCCTCTTTACCTTACTTAGTCTTGTCTTTTTGTTTTTTTTTCATAGCACTTAACACCTGCTACCATTACTATATAATTTATTTATGTATCGCGTTTTGTGTTTGTGTGTTTACCTCAGTAGAATGTAAACTCCTTAAGGACAAGGAGTTTTGTCTGCTTGGTTCCCAAGTACCCAGAATAGTACCTGCTCAATTACTGTATGTTGATGACATTAATTAAATAGCATTGGAGGGTGAAATCATGAGAGTGGTAAGAAGAGAGGAGAGGAAAGATTGGAGAGCTCTTATATGGGTGGAATCCATAAGACTTAGATTAAAAAAATGAGCCAGAGATGTCTTTAAGGTCCCATATGAAAGTGATTCCCTGCCTTTTCACTATTAAATTATCCTGTCAATGATTTTTAAGTCTTTCCCAATAACTTACAGCTTACTGATAGAGATTCATAGAACTGGGTCAAAAGAGTCTATTATTTTTAGGTTAAATATATATTGAATACTTGAAGCCAGAACCAATTGACCTATTGATTTGAGAGCCATGACAGAAAGTCCATTTACCTGCCAAGTTCTGATTTTCTGTGTCAGAAAGAATCCCTGCACTATTGATTAGCTGCTTCTGGGTGCCATCAATATATTTTGCAACTGGATGTTTCTAAATAAGGATTAAGGTAGAGACCGTGACTTTTAGATACCAATTAATGCAATAACAGAGACCAGCATTGTAAATAAAGGTTTTCTATTATATGAGCCACGGGACAGGATGTTGACTTTGTCATTCAGCCTCACTTACTACAGGGAAGTCATTTAATTTTTCCCCCAAAACATTTCTGTTTGCCTTTGAGTCTTGCCTGTGGCACTAAGATGGTAAAGAATATCCCTGCCTAGACTCTTCACTGTCAGTGATTTGTGGTGTAACAGTGCTAATAAACTACTTGATGATGGGTAAATATTTTGTAATCTTTTTTCTGGCTTGCATATCAAAGAATCTACTCAGCTTCAATCTGCAAGCTTTGCTCTTCTCCCTGCCCACTGAAACCCCTAATACTTGCACTTGGATGCTAAAAAAGCCAATAGATCAAAGCCTGAAATATTCATGTCCATCCAGGAGTGGTGAGTTCCATACATCTGAACACTGTAGTGCAGTACGGATACTTGACTCTCAACCTACCTTTTCTTACTTACATTTCCAGTCAAAAATACCCTAATAAGAAAGTTTTCCTGAAGAGCCTTGCTTTTCCCTTAAACTTCTATTCCCCCCACCAACTTTCCATGTCACAGTTAAAGGCATCACATACTTCTGATGACTTAAACCAGGAACATGGCAGTATCCATGAAGCCATCATTATCTTCACCACTATATCCAGTCCAGTCAGGAGCCCTATCTTCAGATGTCTTAACATTAACCCCTTTACACCTTCACCTTCCTGCCTTTGAAGGAATATTTCCTCTTTAGCCTCTGATGCCCTTTGACTCATTTGTTGTAGGACAGCAAAGTCACCTTCTAAAAACATAAATTGGATTGGCTCAATCTCAGTTTGAGCCCTTCTGTGACTTTTTTACATGTATTCCCTGTGGATTACGGGCCCAATCAGATGAGGAGCTGTCTTGTTGACCACTGTATTTTCAGGGCTTTGGACTATGCCTGGTATGTAGCTTGTGCCCTTAGAAGGTACTCTCAGAATGAAGAAAGTTCAATGATCTAGACACATTTCTAAAACATGCAAGGTCCTCATCCATCTTTTTTTGGAATCATCACAATAAGAATTGGAATGGACTTTAGAGATTATCTGGTTCAACCTCCTTTCTTAACTAATTTCACAGTGGGTGCCAGGCTCAGCATTTTGGAGCTATTTTGATGCTAACCTTCGCTTCAAGTGCCTGTCTGATCAGTCTCTGGTTGTATGTATTCACTATCTACAGTACCTCTTGGATTGGGTTCTTCTTCATTGGTTCTACAGCTAGACCTCATCCTGTCTCTTATCACTTTGTGTTCAGATTATTGAGACATATGGTAACTCAGTTTCTTTCTGATTTACTTTCTTCCAGTTTTTAAGCAGATACATTTCCTCAGATAATTATCAGTCTGCTGTTCTTCTACTTAAAAGCATACCTGCCCGATCAAATCTAAATTCCTTTGCTTGAAACGAAGGTGCAGGAACCATCTCATCTTTGCTCTACCTATTCATGCTACTTCACAGACACAGCCTCTTTTTTCCTGGCAAGCTTTATAAAGAGGTGCTGGTTCCTACTTTTTTTCAAGGCATTACAACACTTCCCTCATGCTCAAGGTCATAACTTTGCCTCAAAGACCTAATTCCGAATGAATCCATTTCACATAAGTTCTTCAAAAATAGGTCATAATACTTAATATGACTTATTATTTACTTGCACTTTTTAGAAATTTCTTATGCAACAAAGTAACATGAGTGGGACCTAACTGGCAAGTGTACCTTAAAAAGCCTGAGATAACTGTGTAAATACTAGAAAACTTATTTCCATAAGCCTAAGTCTCCTGGAGGATGTGGTGGAGAGAGTTTTGGATTTATTATTGGGCCACTGAGATACTGGGATAAACATGTTTCTATAGTAAGGAGAAGCAAAGGTTATTTGGTTTTAAAAATTTTTATTGATTTATTTGTTTGAGGAAGAGAAGTGGGGAGGTGCAAAGGGAGAAAGAATTGGAAGCAGACTCCATGCCAAGCATGGAGGCTGACTTGGGGGCTCAATCTCATGACCATGAGATCACAACCTAAGCCAAAACGTAGAGCCTGATGCTCAACTGACAGAGTCACCCAGGTGCCTCAAAGGTTATTTGGTTTTAAAAAAAAATAGGGCACCTGGGCGGCTCAGTCAGTAAAGCCTCTGCCTTTAGCCCAGGTCATGATTCCAAGGTCCTGGAATCAAGTCCTTCATGGGGCTCCCTGTTCAGCGGGGAGTCTGCTTCACCTCTCCCGCTGCCCCTCCCTTTTGCTTGTGCTCTTTCTCTCTCATGCTCTCTCTCTCTGTCAAATAAGTAAATATCAAATCTTAAAAAAAAAAATTAATGGCACCTGGGTAGCTCAGTAGGTTAAGCCTCTGCCTTCGGCTCAGGTCATGATCTCAGGGTCCTGGGATCGAGGCCCGCATAGGGCTCTCTGCTCAGCAGGGAGCCTGCTTCCTCCTCTCTCTCTGCCTGCCTCTCTGCCTACTTGTGATCTCTCTCTCTCTGTCAAATAAATAAATAAAATCTTAAAAAAAAAGATTAAAAAAGCAGCTGTCCTGGTAAGAAAGGGAACTAAGGTCAGATATGCTGTCTGAGATTTGGTCTTGATTGACCCTGGGGTAATGTATTTGCCATATTTTCCCAAACAAGGAATAGTTCAGGCAAGTTTAGAGTATGTCATCATCTCTTTAAAAACTTAAAAAAATATATTTTGTTTATTTAGTTGTTGAGAGAGAGAGAGAGAGAGAGCGCCAGCACAAGCAGGGGGAATGGCAGGCGGAGGGAGAAACAGACTCCCTGCTGAGCAAGGAGCCCATGTAGCACCTGATCCCAGGACATTGGGACCATGACCAGAGCTGGAGGCAGATGCTTAACTGAATGAGCCACCCAGGCGTCTCTCTTTAAAAAATTTTTCTATAAGTGTATATAATTAATAAACTGTAATGTTTGCACTGGCAGGTTTAACTTTTTTTTTCCTATAAAAAAGGCAGGCCAGAGCCCAACGTGGGGCCTGGACCCACTACCCCAAGATCAAGACCTGAGCTGAGATCAAGAGTCAGAAGCTCAACTATGTGTAAGTAATTCCTCAACCTGTAGATTTGCTGAAGTGTGAATGGGAGTCAAGGACATTGTGAAACTAATTTGGAGGTGACTATCTGAGCTCTGAAAGAAAGACCTCAATAAATAAGTCCTATGTGAATGAATTGGCTTCATCCAAGGAGTAAATCTCTTGGAGTTTTGAGTGTTGCTACTTTGTGAAAATATCCTTTAAAACACTGTCCATTGCCAGTTCTGTGTTACTGTTCCTGAATGTTCTTAAGATTTGGAAGGTCACAGGACACATCCCTTAGGGCGATCAAGGCTCTACAGTGATGGGTTTGGTTATTAGAGTTCCCCATGCCAATCAGCCAGTGGAGACATTTTGGCTTAAAGAAAAATTGATACTTGGACTTTGCAAGTATTTTGTCCTCAAGGCCTTGGGACTTACTGATCATACGGCCATTTTGAGGAACATTCCCGTTAAAACTCATGACAGTCGGCCAAAAAATGGAAACATGTTCTCCTGTCACCCTTCTTTGTAGGAGACCAAGATTATGGGAATAAAAGAAGCAGCATATCCAGGAAGAAGCATATCCAAAAAGAATCTAAATCATTTTTTGTAATCAAATCATTTCCTGCTTTGATACCTCTGTAATTTGGCTCTCCACCATATAAACAGCAATATAAAATTCCTGGTTTGTATATTGCAATTCTGGGTTGCCTCTTGAAATACTTCAAAATGGTCTCCTCCTGTTGTAAGACTGGATTAAATTTTTCTAAACAGCATGAACTTATCCACCGTATTTCATGGAAATGTATCTTAAAATGCCAACATCTCAGCACATTTAGGTGGGTATGTCCACTGGCAGGGCAAAATAATCACTTTCTTTAATCTTTAAAACCAGCTGTTCACAGACATTAATTGCCATGTCACTTACACTCCTCGAAACAGTGTCATTTGACAAAGACACACATTTTAATTTGTTTGCTGCGTCTGGTCCTATTACACTTGATACCTAGCCATTGTCAGTGGTAAAAGATTCTCAGGAGTTTTAGGTGGTTGGAATTGTTGTGCAAGATGCAGTGATTCCAAATAGAACATTTTGAGAATAATTGCATTCATATAGCATTAGTTTAGAACATAAACCTTTTTTAGTTGAAAACATCACATTTTCAATTAGAGCACAAAATAACACAGTGCTGACTTTTTTTTTTTCTTTTAGGATAGATGCATTCATTTTTGAAGTCATGTGGTAATGTAGAAGGCTTTGTATCTTCATCTAACTAGCCCTGGTAATACATTGATATTATCATAAGAAAATAAATAGTTGCATACTTAATGTCTGGGTCAGCATATTTTTCCACTTTTTTTTCTTTCACTACAACTTTGAGAATCATCCAAAGAAGCTATTTCTCATCAATTATTATCTTTAGACACTTTTACATAAAAATGCATAATGTATGTAAATGCATATCTCCTTAAGTTACAACAGAATTCTACAGATCCTAATTAATTTATCTTTTTCATGTATTTATTTAATATACATTTATAGTTACTCTTTTCCAGGCAGTGTGCTAGATTCTAATAATATAAATAAAAATATAAGATTTCTGTGTACCTCACAATCTAGAAGGAGAGAAAAATTATAAAGATGGAATTATAATAGAGCAGTAGTGAGACAGTGAAGTGTGGTTAAAGTATGTGAACCTAGAATATTGAATGTTTAATTCTGCCTGAAAAGCTCAAGGATTGACACAGTGATAACCTTAGCAGTCAGAGTTCAGTTTGCAATGTTTCCTGTCCTATCTTATTTATTTATTTGACAGAGAGAGAGAGTGAGAGAGCGAGCGAGAAATAGATCACAAGTAGGCAGGCAGAGAGAGGGGTAGAAGCAGGCTCCCCGCTGAGCAGAGAGCCTGATTCGGGGCTCCATCCAGGACCTGAGATCATGACCTGAGCTGAAGGCAGAGGCTCAACCCACTGTGCCACCCAGGTGCCCCTTTTCTGTCCTATCTTGACCCTGAAGACAGAAAACAACTGAGCACTAAGAGTCTAATGACCTAGGTTGAGACGTAGAGATTTTATGACCCTGTTGACATGCCATAGCCAGGGAAGCTGGGCTACTGTAGAACACAGGTAACCTCACTGCCCCTGCTTACCGAGGAGCACTGATTTCCACTTCTGTGACTTTGGTGCTCAAAACCCATCCTCCTCTGCATTCAGTGTGTGTTGGCATTCTCATCTCCTGTCATTTTACTGGCCTATTCCTATTCATTCGGGGTTTAAATATTTTCTTCAGCAATACTTTCACTGGCCCCTTAATCTATATTATTCTCCTCTCAAAATGTTCATCAAATTCTTTTAGCTTTCCACCATAACCTTTCTAGCAGTTTATAATCACAGCTTTATTTGTATGTCTGTTGATTCATATGGCAAGGACTGTGTCTACCTGTTAACTGTGACATTTTCAGTACCTAGCACACGTAATAAATACTTGGGGAATGGTTGAAGTGTTTGTGATTTATACAGCAACACAATCCTGGATGTAAGGTACCTCAAAAAAGGAGACCATACCCTTCTGAAGATGCCAGCATTACTTTTTAAATTCTTTAGTCTTATTTTTTGCCAATGGGTTATTTACCTTTGTAGTTGCTTTGAGGTGAATTTATTATGGATCTAATCAATCATGAGGGTCCATACTGCAGGAACACACACTGAGCAGCCTTCCCTGTTTTTTACCTAACAGGTCTAGTCTTGGCTTGTGTGAATAATGACATCAGGACTGTTCATTATCAGTCACTTTTTTCTCTTTCAGGATGGTATACATTTCTGATCCTCTGAATGTTTGCCAAAGGTATTTTGGCCTATAAAGGTTCAAGGGGGTGCACTAGTTGGGCTGACGATACCAGTATTCTGGCATTTTATTTTCATTAGTAGTAGTGATTGTAACTAACATTTGGTAGGAACTGATCATTTACAGGATATTGTCTATCATAAATACTGGTCGCCCCAGGGAAAAGCTTTGGGGCAGGGGAGTGTGAAGTTGAAAGGATTAATGAAAGCATCAATACAGTAGTACCCCCTCATCTGTGGTGGTGTTGTCCGTGGTTTCAGTAACCCATGCTCTGAAACTATTACATGGAAAAGTTCAGAATTAAACAATTCTAAGTTCTAAGCTTCCCGAGCCGCTGGCAGTAGCATTATGAAATCTCGCGGGGTTTGCTCTGTCCTGCCCGACACATGAAGCGGCCCTTCCCAGCGCATGCGCACTGCGTAGCCTGCGGCCCGCCTCGGTTTTCAGTTCTCTTGCTCGTGTGTTGCAGTGCTTGTGTCCAAGAAACTTTTATTTAACTTAATAATGGTCCCAAAGCACAAGAATAGTGATGGTGGCAATTAGCATATGCCAGAGAGAAGCCACAAAGTGCTTCTGTTAAGTGAAAAGGTGAAAGTTTTCAACCTGACAAGGAAAGAAAAACAATAGTATGCTGCGACTGTCTACGGTAAGAACAAATCTTCCATGAAATTGTGAAGAGGGAAAGGGAAATTCGCATTAGTTTTATTGTTAATCTCTTACTGTGCCTAATTTATAAATTAACTTTATCGTAGGTATATATGTATAGGAAAAAGCGGTATCTACGGGTGCCTGCGTGGCTCAGTGGGTTAAATCCTCTGCCTTCGGCTCAGGTCATGGTCTCAGGGTCCTGCGATCGAGGCCCGCATTGGGCTCTCTGCTCAGCGGGGAGCCTGCTTCTTCCTCTCTCTCTGCCTACTTGTAATCTCTCTCTCTCTGTGTCAAATAAATAAATAAAATCTTAAAAAGAAAAAACAACCCAAAACAGTATCTATGGGGTTTGGTACTAGCTCTTGTTTCAGCTCCATTGTGGGGTCTTGGAATGTATCCCCTGCAGATAAAGGAGAACTGAGGTACCAGGAGCAAGGGTGTGTGTGTGTGTGTGTGTGTGTGGGGGAGATAGTCCTTGATAAAGATCAAATTAAAATGAAAGAGTCAGGATTTGGAAATGAGAATCTGAGAAGAAAGTCGGTACAATAAGCCAATTCTTGTTTTTTAAAGGATCTATTTATTTGAGAGAGAGAGAGAGCAGGAGCGCTTGAGCACCAGGGCAGGGGAGGCCGGTGGGAGGGGCAGGGGGAGAGGGAAAGAGAAACTCAAGCGGACTCCATGCCACCGGGCAGGGGTTCCATCCTATCACCCTGAGATAACCACCAGAGCAGAAACCAAGAGTCATCCACTCAACCAACTGCATCACTTAGGTGCCCCACAATAAATAGTCAGCTCTTTTCTTTAACTCTTATGCTGTCTCTTTGCAACTGTATGAAAGTTGCTGAAAGCAGCAAGGCTTGTGTACTGTGATCCGAAGTACAGAGTCCTTCTGGAGGCAAAATGGGCCCCTCCGTCCTGGTTATGATTGGGCTCCTGCCTCCTGGTTGGGAACGGTCCCTCCCTCTTTACATCAGGCCAGCGGTGCCTCTCACCAGCCAGTACTTTCCCTACTACAACAATCGTTACATTACTAGGAGCACAGTATCCAATGTCTGTTTTCCCTGCTAGACTTTGCCGAGAAGAGATAATTTTGTGCCTGCACAACTCTATATTCCCAACTCCTAGACAGATTCTGACTAAAGGGTGATACACAACCCATGTGGCTAATGACTAAATATGGACAGAGTCCCTTCCAGGCCCTGAAACATGGACAGTGATTATGGCACTATGCAGGGAGATCTCCCTCCAATGAGGGGGGACAGAAAATGGTGAGTTAACTTCTACACTCAGCATTTGGTGGGCCCCAGGGAGAACAAACTCTTCGCATAGTGCCTTGGTGAGAATAGATCATGGCTCATCTACTTAACTCTGGCAACATGCATCATCCAGTCTCAACAGCCTTCTGCCCTCCATCGGGTTCCTTGTCTCCACAGGAGTTCCTCATGAAAAATTAGCTTTCAGTCTCATCTCTGTTAGCTCAGAGCTTTGCATAATGGTCTAGTTTACTTCAAATTTACCTACAAGTCATGTGACCACCTCACTCTACCCTGGCCTCCTGACTGGCACTTAGCTGTCTGAGCTTGGGAAGGTTGCTTTACTCTTCTAAGTTAAGTTCTTATCTCTAAAATGGGAACGATAGTATCCCATTGTATACATGGGATCCCATAGTATCCCATGAAGAAAACTTCATATGTTTTCTGTGAGGGTTAAATGAGTTAGTGTATGTAAATGATTTAGCACGAGGCTTGAGACTTAAAAAGATTCCAGGGGTGCCTGGGTGGCTCAGTCAGTTAAGCGTCTGCCTTTGCCTCAGATCATGATCCCAGGGCCCTGGCATGGAGCCCCGCATAGAACTCCCTGCTCAGCAGGGATTCTGCTTCTCCCTCCAGCCCCCCCCAATTAGTGCTCGCTGTCTCTCGCTTTCTTTCAAATAAATACATAAATAAAGATTCCAGCTGACAGTATTAGTACTGTACCAGTAGCAGAGGATTCTCAAGGATCTGGTATGAGAAATGTTATAGTCCTTGTACCCAGACTGGGTGAACCTGGCATTCTCTAAGCCTAAATCTGAACTGGATGTGGCACAGAATACTTCTAATTGACTCCCACCCCATATCCATTCTCTCCTTCAGTTCTTCCTTCAGTTAAAGAATTCCTGAATTTCAATGGGTGCATGGCTGTCCAACTAATCTACTTTCTTCTTCTTGCAGACTGTGGTGTGGTTAGTCAGCTCTAAAAATGGGGATGAGGGCAACACCCTTGGATAGAGGGATAAAAATAGAGAAGGGATGTGTGTATCTGGATGATTTCATGCAGCAGAGCTGTCAACCCCCAGAACTGTCTATCTCTTAGGTTGTTATGGGAGAGAGAAAAGTATCTTCTATATTGTTGTATTTGGGAGTCTCTATGGTAAACAGCTTACTACAATATGAATAATACACCAGCCTGGTGTGAATGTGATTTGGTTGGACTCTAGGAGAAGAGGAAGTAGTGGGAGAGAACATAGGAAAGCAATTAATATATTGAGCACCTATATTTTATTCTCTTTTTTCCTCTTGTAGTCATGTTAGTGAAAGTAGACAGCACATACTAACATGTTCATGTCATTTCTACATAAATCAGTGAGAAGTCCTGTGGTATCCTGTGTGTGGAAAAGAACCGTATACCTTGTGTGTTGTATGAGTTTTTATGACGTATGTGAGAGATGAAGAAAAGCAAAGTATGTGGTGGGTTCCTTGAGGAGATAGCTTGGAATGCTCCCCTACTTGAGCAGCCCAGGCAGTCCCCTGGCTGAGATATTTTCTGAGTAGTGGGTATTCTGAGAGAGGTGGCAGTTCTTACTGCCTGAGAGGGAAATATATCAGGATGGATGGGGGAAGATAATTGACCTGAATGTGCCAGTTATAATTTTTAGCAGAAGTACACCTCTAAAGTAATTCACCTCCAAAGTTAATGGAGTGTCAACTGAGGAAAACATTTTTGTGTTTTTGAGCGTGGCTCCCACAAACTGAGTCACTGACTAAGGCAACTAAGAGGGGGCGAGAGGGAGAGCCCTTGAAAAGGACCCTGCAGGAAAACTCAGAGTGAGGACAGGTCTGGCCTCAAGGTTGATCTTAACAGAAAGAGAATGTCTCTAGCCTGGTTAAATTAATATAATCTTATGTAGGTTGAAGAGAAATAAGTGTTAGTGACAGAACTGATGCTCTGGAAGCTGTCAAAATCTTGTTCAGAGATGACAGGGAGCTTTTGTGACTGAGCCAGCAAGTGACTGTAACTGACGGATAGGACAGTATTTGGATATGAAAGACAGCTTTAAAGAAGCTGGCTAACTAGAGTCCAGAAGAATATACTTCACATAAAGTGCTTGCAATTTCCGTTTGCAATTACCATGTTGACTCTTTCTTATTCCAGTAATGAATTTAATACTAAATTCCTTGTCAGATTTAAAATAATGATTTAACTTTTGATGGTTGGTAGAATTCTGTTTCTTCTTTACAGTACCTCAGTACATCAACTTTACACAAACCTCAATTGTGCACTTCCAGCTACGAAATTAATTGACACGTGGAACAACCTAGCAGAACTTAGGTCTTGGCTAAGGTGCTAAGAGGTTAAAGAACTTTCTGGGGAGGATAATTATAAAAGAGGTGAGGTGGAGGTTAGGAAAAGAAAGGAGAGGAAAAGGAGTGTTGCATAGGTCAGTGCAACCTTGGGAAGAGAAAGGTCACTGAGGCAAAGTGCATGCATCCGGGCATTTGAATTGTCTTGCCTCACCCTTGGGAGGAGACGACAGCCTCTGTGAGGAGGGCCAATTAAAATTTATTTTCACCACTCCAGGAATGTCGCTTCATCATTGTTTTTGCTGCCATTGTTTTTCTTTCTGTTATGTGAAAATAACAGTAATATGTATTGCTTATCACTACTCATTTTATGTTGTGGGAGACACAGCACTTAGTGCCTTCTATTCATTTATTGGATCGAATCTTCATGAATGACATGTGAAGCCAGTCCTGCTATCGCTCTGCATCTTACAGTGGCTGGAGCTGAAGCTCACAGGTTCAGTGTCTTACCTGAGTTGTGCAGTTGCTGCGTACAGATACCAGCATGGGAACTAAGCCTGGATGACTGCGAGTCCTCACTCTGAGGTGCTCTGTTATTAGCTGACATGCTGAGTAGAGGTGCATTGCACTGGACATTGGTATCATGCACACGGCACTCTCTCCCAGCGTCTTTTCCTGAACTTCTGTGTATGTATTTAAGAGATGATTTATGAATTAAAAAAGCTATTACAGGGAGAGGAAAAGGAATAGGAGTCAAGTGAAAATACTCCTTGCTGACACACCAACAGAGATGTAAAGAGTTTGGTTAGAGTGCCTCAGCTGCTTCATTCCGTTTACCTGGCATGCAGGAACTAGGAACATAGAATCTTGTAGAGGACAACTGTCAAATGGACAAGGATTGGGGTGTACCATCTATTGTGCAGAATGATGTGTTGTGAAGTACTCGTAACATGTAGAGTTACAAATTGAACTTTGGGTAATGAAAACAAACTTCGTTGCGCT
The DNA here is from genome assembly GCA_002007465.1 of Ailurus styani. Classification (NCBI taxonomy): domain Eukaryota; kingdom Metazoa; phylum Chordata; class Mammalia; order Carnivora; family Ailuridae; genus Ailurus; species Ailurus styani. The sequence goes on along the minus strand of LNAC01000131.1, from coordinate 1,715,270 downwards.
GAAACTTTCTTGGTAATGATGTAAAATTTCCAGAAGTTACCTTTTGCTTTATTTGGAATAGATTTTTAAAAAAAAATTTTTTATTTGGAATAGTTATAAAGTTATTTGCCAAATTTGCTCTGAGTACTTATGCTATTTGTCCGCATTTTCTTATTTCTGTCTAGTTTTCAGTGATATTTACATTGACCTTTTTGATAACGATGCCCCTTAAAGTCCTGGGGTAACTTGAAAAAAAACTAAGGGCAACTTTGGACCCCAGAATTTTGGGGGGCTGCTATTGATGTAATTGTGTTATATAAGGCAGAAAATGAAAATCTTTTACTTCTGAGATAGGTATTTAAAAAGGCTTATATAGGGAAGGTGATTGTTCATCACAATGTAGATACACTTAATGCCGCTGACCTATACACTTAAAAATGGTTAAAATGGTTAATTTTGTTATATATGTGCTTCCACAATTAAAAAAAATTATGGGGGTGGAGAAGAAAGAGAAGAAATGCATTGCTAGTCTTGTCATTGTCATCTCCCCCTACTATTCAGAGATATTTCTTCTAGGAGACCTCTAGGTGTGCCGAGGGCTCTGAGCATTGGTGAATCTTGACATTTTAAAACATCTTGATGTTCTGGTCTCTCCTATACCCAGCTAAAATAAACCAACCACACATAAAACTACATTAATTCTCAGTGGTGGGTGTTGGGATATACAGAGAAGTATACGATGAGGGTCATGTTCTCAAAGAGATGACAAAGGGTTGGAGAAATAGTTGCAAGGTTAGCCACAAACACACACATATAGCTAATGTACCGTATAAGGCCTTTAAGTGGTAACTGATTAATGTTGATTATAAGGGTTTAGGAGATGGGCAAGGAAGAGAATCCCAGAGTACTAGGACCATCAGAGAAGAATTCATTGAAAAGGCAAAACATGAATTGGTGCTTAAAAGATGAAGAATTAGATTGGTGCAGAATTCATCACAGTGAGAGACAAATTATGATTGTATTTAAGAACAAATGCTCATTGTCTTCTTTATGTGAACTCCATTCTCTTTCTTCTTCTTCTTTTTTTTTTTTTTTAAGATTCTATTTATTTATTTGACAGAGAGAGAAAGGTGGCGGGGAGAGGGAGAGAGAGAGAAAACCAGCAGGGGGAGCAGCAGAGGGAGAAAGAGAAGCAGGCTCCAGGACCCTGAGATCATGACCTGATCTGAAGGCAGACATTTAACTGACTGAATCACCCAGGCGCCCCTCTCCTGTTTAAATAATATCATTTGCATACCTTCATTTATAATGTATTCAAGAATTCATTTGTTAGCGTCATGTGTCTTGCATATAGCCTGACTTTATCCATGTATTGGGGTACACTGTTAACAAAATAGAATCTCTGTTTCCATGCAACTTACATTCCAGAGAGGGAGGCAGATGATAAAAAAAGCTCTGTAGGGCGCCTGGGTGGCTCAGTGGGTTAATGCCTCTGCTTTCGGCTCAGGTCATGATCCCAGGGTCCTGGGATCGAGGCCCGCATCGGGCTCCCTGCTCAGCAGGGAGCCTGCTTCCCCCTCTCTCTCCCTGTCTGCCTCTCTGCCTACTTGTAATCTCTCTCCCTCTGTGAAATAAATAAAAATAAAATCTTAAAAAAAAAAAAAAAGCTCTGTGAATGAAATATAGTGATAACTATAGGAAAAAAGTAAGTCAGAGGAAAAAATATAAATTGTTAGGGGATATTGAAGTATGATGGGATGGCCGAGGAAAGCCTTGTTGAATATCTGAATTTTGAATAAATATCTGAACACAGTAAGGAAGTTACTTAGGGTTAAGAGCATACTGGACCGAGGGGCCAGCACGCACAGAGGTCATGATGTGGAAGTGTTCCTGATGTGTTCGAGGAGCTGCAGGAGGGCCAGCGTGGCTGGAGTAAGGAGCAGGTGAGAGTGACAGAAGATGAGCTATGTGAGGCAGTGTTGAGCTCAATCACATAGGATCTTTCATGTCATAGTAAAGACTTTGAGTGAGTTAGGTCATCTTTGCAGGATTTGAATACAGAAGTAACATGATCTGCCTGGATTTAGAGTAGATTCTTCTGAAAAGGACTGAAGGAGAGAAACTGGTTAGGAAGTCATTGAAGTAAGAAGAAGAGAGAGGGGCTCTTTGGTGAAGATTGGTCAAGATGGTGAGAAGTGTTCAAATTCTTGATGTATTTTGAAAGTAATGCTGATAGAGTTTGTTGATAGACCAGATATAGGAGGTAACGGAAAAGAGGAGTTAAAGTCCTCTTGTCTTGAGTGAGTATAAGGATATAGTTACTTTGAATGAGATGTGGAAGATTTTAGGAGTTGTTTTGGGGAAAATATCAGGGACTTGTTTTGGAAATGTTGACTTTGAGATGCTTAATAGGCATTCACTGGCAATATCAAATAGGCAGTTGGATATATGGGTTTGGAGTTCAGGGGAAAGGTTCAGGTTATAGATATAATCTTGGGTATAAGGATGTTTAATGTCATGTGATGAAATAGAGAATGAATGTGGCTAGAGAGAAGGGAACCAGTGACTGAGCTCCAGGGCTTTCCAACATTTTGAGATTGGGGAGAAAAGATACGGGCAAAAGAAATTTGGAGTATGTAGAAAGTAGGGATCAAACCTGGAGTATGTAGTGTTTGGGTTACTGGTGACTTTGAAAAAAGGAGTTTCAGTGACATAGTTGGGTTGAAAAACCTAACTGACGTGTTCAAGAGAAAATGGGAAAGGAGGAATTGGAAGTGATTGAGTACCATTTCAAGGAGTTTTGCTGTAAAAAGAGGGAAAGAAAAACAGTAGTACCTAGAAGAGAGAAGTCAGGTCAAAAGAAACTTAAAAAAAATGATCTGAGAGTAATACGTGCATGTTTGTATGCTAATGGGAATAATCTAGTAGAGAGGGAAAAATTGAAAATGCAGGAGAGAATATAATTGTTGGGGAAATATCCTTGTAAAGCATGGCATTGGATAAAGGAATAGTTATAAGAATTTGAAGTAACCTGAGAGAAGGTAAAATATATTCACATATTTGAAGGTAGGTGGGAAGATGAGAAAGTGGCAGTTTGCATATTTACTTCAACACATTTTATGTTGATTTCTTTGAGTTCTTTATGAACCTCCTTGAAGACAAAGACTACTACTGCATTTTTATGTGTGGTCTCATCACTCAACAAATGTTTCTTGAATGAATGAAAATGATAAACTCAACATTTATGGCTTTATATACAGATAAGTGAAAAACCGGGTTTTAGGCATTAAAAGAAACAAAGTGGAACCTAATATTTTTAGCCTTCCTCCATGAAGTTTAGGAAGTTGGTTTTGGGAAGATATAATGAAATTTTTATTCTTAAAAGTTTTCATGATTATCATCTAAGAAGATATTACTAAGACATGACTTAAAAATTAGCAGCTTTATTGAGATATAATTTATCTATCATAAAGTTCACTCTTTTAAGTGTACGGTTCACTGTTTTCTAGAATATTCACAGAATTATACATCTATTACCACTATCTAATTCCAGGAAGAAACCCCATAAAAGAAATTGCATAGCCATAGCAGTCATTTCTCTCTCCCAAACCAATGGCAATCACTAATCTATTTTCTGTTTCTATGAATTTGCATATCCTGGACATTTCATTAAAAATGGAATCATACAGGGATGCCTGGTTGGCTCAGTTAGTTGAGTGTCTGCCTTCAGCTCAGGTCATGCTCCCAGAGTCCTGGGATTGAATCCCGCATAGGGCTTCTTGTTCAGCAGGGAGCCTGCTTCTCCCTCTTCGTGCTTCTCCCTCTGCCTGCTGCTCCCCCCTGCTTGTGCTCTCTCTCTGACAAATAAATAAATTAAAAAAATATTTAAAAAATGGAATCATAACAACATGTGGCCTTTGTGTCTGACTTCTTTGACCTAGCCCATTTTCAGAGTTCATTTGTGTTGTAGTATGTATCAAAATTTCATTTCTTTTTATGGTCAAATAATATTCCATCATGTGGATATACCATGTTTTGTTTGTCCATTCATCAGCTGGTGGACATTTGGATTGTTTGAGCTTTTTGGCTGTCACCAGTAATGTTGCTGTGAACATTTATGTACAAGTTTTTGTGTGGACATACATCTTAAATTCTCAACCTATTATAGCATAAGCTCAAATTTCACAATCTGTTCTAAATATTATTAGCTCAAAGACTCAAATATCAATTTAAATCATACAAATTAGGTATGGGTGAGGTTCTTGTAATAATCCTTTTCAGGGCAAATTTTGTTTTCATCTGTCGATCTGTGAAACTCGAAAGCAGATTATTTGCACATAAATACAATGGTGGGACAAGCATAGCCTAACAGTTACAGACAGTCCTGTACAAAAGGGGAGGAAATGGAACAAAAAAAGGAGCCACTGGTCCCAAGCAATTTTTCTAGCTGGAAAACTGCATTAGGTTTCAAGTCTTGGGAATAATTCTCTGTAAATCTTGGCTCTACCCTTTGGGCACTCAGTTCCACCCTCAGAATTATCCTTTCTTTTTTGTGAAAGGTAACGCATTTTTGCAGCTGGGTTGACTCCTGCCTGTAGAATTTTGGGTGTCTTAACAGCCTTCTTTCATTTTGTAGTCTCTCTGTCCTTCGGGTCTAAGCTGGTCGTGTTTCTGCTATTATTTAAAATTCTCAAGAACCTTGTGGGTCTCCTGTTTATGTCATGGGATTCGCTCCATATTGGTGAGGATCCTTCAAGAGATTTCTTAGATAATCCCATCTTTATTTTTGGCCTCTGCTGAGACAGCTGAAGGGATTTATGTGGCACAAACTTAATCTTTTCAAAGGGCCTTTTCTGTGATATGTGACTGAATATTCTGACCTTTTGATTGATCTGAGGCATTAGCAAAAGTTTATGCAGCCACGTTAGCAAAAGTTTATGCAGCTTTTTCTCTCCTGAAGGTGTATCCCTTAAATTTTAGCACCTTTGGCAATCTGATAAAGCTGAGAACTCCCCCAAACCATCAAGTCCTGGTTCCTTTTTTGTTTAACTCTTTCTCCCCTCATTCTTCCAACAGTCTGTCTGTCAACATGATTTACGTACGGTGTAAGGAGATGCATGTTTTCCTTAGTACTACTCTTCCTCACTTCCTTCCAAGGCTTCACTAGCAGAGTTTTTTTTTTTTTTTTTTTTAAAGATTTTATTTATTTATTTCACAGAGGGAGAGAGATCACAAGGAGGCAGAGAGGCAGGCAGAGAGAGAGAGGGGGAAGCAGGCTCCCCGCTGAGCAGGGAGCCCGATGCGGGCCTCGATCCCAGGACCCTGAGATCATGANGCCCGACGCGGGCCTCGATCCCAGGACCCTGAGATCATGACCTGAGCCGAAAGCAGAGGCTTTAACCCACTGAGCCACCCAGGCGCCCTAGCAGAGTTGTTAACACCCATGTTTCTGCTACCGGTCTGTTCAAGGCAATCTAAGTTTTTCCTATCCTGTGTCTCGGAAACTCTCCAGCTTCTGCCAACTGTCCATTTCAAAAGTTACTGCCACATGTTTATGTGTTTGTTGCATCAGAACCCCACTCTCATCGCTATAACCTCTGTTAGCTTTCCATTGCTGCTGTTAAAACTTACTACACACTGAGTGGTGTAAAGAAACACCAATCTGTTACCTTGCAAATTTATTAGAAGTCTGACACAGATCTCACTGGGACTAAAGTCAAGGTCTCAGCAGGGCTGACGAGGTTTATGGGAGAATACAATTGCTGGCTTCCTCCAGCTTCTAGATGCTGCCTGTACTGTACTCCTTGGTGTTTGGCCTCTCCTTCATCTTCAAAGCCAGCAACAGGGGTTTCAATCCTCCTCACATTGCATCCTCTGACATCCTTTTACTTCTGTTTTCTACTTTAAGGGCTCATGATTAAATTGAGTTTACCCAGATAGTCCAGGATCATCTCCCTATTTTAAGGTCATTTTATTTGGAAACTTAATTCTTTGTGCAACCTGAAATATCCTTTGCCATGTAACCTCACATATTCATAGGTTTAGGGGATTAGGACATGGACATTCTTGGGGTGCTGTTATTGTGACTACCGCACTCATACAATCTCTTTGTTATAGGTCTATTCAGATTTTTCTTTTCTTCTTTTCTTTTCTTTTCTTTTCTCTTTTCTTTTCTTTCTTTCTTTCTTTCTTTCTTTCTTTCTTTCTTTCTTTCTGGAGTCAATTTGGTAGTTTGGGTCTTGCTAGGAATTTGTCCATTGTATCTAGGTTGTCTAATTTCTTGGCATACATTTGTTCATACTATTCCCTTATATTCATTTTTATTTCTGTGAGGTTGATAGTGATCTAATTTACTTTTATTCCTGGCTTTAGCAATTTGAATCTTTTTTATTTTTTTGGCTTTATCAGTGTATCTAAAGTTTTCCCAATTTAAAAAAAAATCTTTTCAAGGAAACAACTTTTGATTTTTTTGCTTTTCTCTATTGTTTTTCCATTCTTTATTCCATCTATTTCCACTCCAGTCTTTATTATTTCCTATCTCTTGTTTGCTAAAGATTTAATTTTCTTTCCCTAAAACTAGAGAAAGAAAAACAAAATAGCTTTATTTTTTTGAGAGAGAGCACACAAGAGAGAGCATGAGCCAGGGAAGGGGGGGTTGGGCAGATGGGGGTTGGTTCTGCCTGAGCAGAACACCCAATGTGGAGTTTGATCCCAGGGCCCTAGGATCAAGAACTGAGCTGAAGGCAGACGCTTAATCATCTGAGCTACCCAGGTGTCCCAAAACAAAATAGTTTCTTAAAGTGAAAGATTAGATTACTAATTTGAGATCATTTTTCTTTTTACATATAGATATTTATAGCTGTAAATTTCCCTCTAAGCATTGCCTTAGCCATATTCATACATTTTGGAATATTATATTTATTTTTTAGTATTTAAAATATTTTCAAATTTCTTTTGTAACTTCTTTAACCCATTGGTTATTTAGGAGTATGTTATTTAATTTCCAAGTATTTGTAAACTTTACAAGTTTCTTTTTATTATTTTGAATTTTATTCCATTGTGATCAGAGAATATACTTTGTATGATTTCAGTGTATTTCCATTTTTCAAACTTGTCTTAATGACCTAACACATGAACTCTCCTTGAGGTTTCATGTACACTTGAGAAGAATGTGTATTCTGTTATTATTAGGTGGTGTCTTCTATATATGTATATTCTAGTTTATAGTTTTGTTATAGTATTGTTCAAGTCTTCATTTTCCTTGCTGATCTTCTGCTGGTTGTTCTGTTCATTATAGAAGGTAGACTATTGTATTCTCTAGCTATTATTGTTTAATATTCTTTTTTTTTTTTAGTTCTGCCCATATTGCTTTGTGGATTTTGGGGCTTTGTTGTTAGGTATATATGTTTACAATTATTTTTTCTTCCTGACAGATTGATCTTTTTATCTTTATAAAATGTCCATTCTCTATTGTAACAATTTTTGTCGTAAAGCCTGTTTTGTCTGAAACACATAGTTAGCTCTTTTGGTTACTGTTTGCATGGTATATCTTTCCCCATCCTTTAGTTTTTACTTATTTGTATTCTGTTTCTTACTCATTCATATCTAAAATGAGTCTTTTGTAGAAAGCATATAATCAGATCATTTAAAAAAATTCACTCTGCCAATCTCTGTTTTTTGATTATTGTGGGTAGTCCATTACATTTAATGTAATTACCAGTAAGGTAGGATTTGTGTCTGCCATTTTGCTGTTTGTTTTCTGTATAGTCTGTTGTGTTAAGTAGATATTTCCTAGCATGACATTTTAATTCTGTTACTGTTTTTTCACTGTGTGCTATTGAGTTATTTTAGTAGTAGTTGTCCTGTGGATTACAATTAAAACCTTAATTTAAAACAATCTAATTAGATTAATACCAACTTAATTTTTATAGCGTACAAAAATTTTGTTCTAGTGTAGCCCTATTCCCACCTCCCTTCTTTGTACATACAAATGTACAAATGTTGTTATACAAATTACGTCTTGATTTATTATAATATACCAATACAGTTTCATAATTATATTTTTATCTAGTCTTTTTTTTTTTAAGATTTTATTTATTTATTTGACACAGAGAGAGAGATCACAAGTAGGTAGAGAGGCAGGCAGAGAGAGAGGAGAAAGCAGGCTCCCTCCTGAGCAGGGAGCCCGATGTGGGGCTCGATCCAAGGACGCTGAGACCATGACTTGAGCCAAAGGCAGAGGCTTTAACCCACTGAGCCAGCCAGGTGCCCCTCTAGTCTTTTTAATTAGATAGGAGAGAGAAGGAATTATAAGCTAAAATACGTTTATACTACTTTCTGTATTTTCCTATTTATTTTTAATGGTGCTCTTAAAATTTCCATGTGGATTTGAATTACTCTCCAGTGACCTTTTATTTCAGCCCAAAAGCCTTCTTTCAGTATTTCTTGTGGGCTTTGTCTTCTTGTGACAAATTCTCTGGTTTTGTTCACTTGGTGTTAAAGAGAAAAATTGTCCTGACAACTTGTTAAAATAGTAAGGAAAACTTTACTCAAAACTGTTGCAATAGGGGAAGAATATTGCAATAGATGGAGAGATTGGGCTTAACTCTGAATTCAACAAGGACAAATGGGGATTTATAACCAACAAGCAGAGTGAAAGTACCAGTAGATGTAAAATTATTAAGAGGAGACATTAATAGTAGAGAGAGTCTTGCTAAACTGACTTAGGATTCTTGCTAGAAGCGATCAAGGTTCAGGCCTATATTGAGAAGAGGACTCAGAAGTTTGGTCAAGGAGAGAGTCTTTGTCACTGGGAATCTTGTGACTTAGCATTCATCTTTGAAGGATAGTTTTGCTGGATATGGAATTCTTGGTTGACAGTTTTTCTTTTAGAACCTCAAAACATCATCATTCCCTTGCCTTCTGGCCTCCATGGTTTCTGATAATTCAAGTTTTATTTATTTTTTTAATTTATTTTTATTTTTTAAAGATTTTTATTTATTTATTTGACAGAGAGAGAGATCACAAATAGGCAGAGAGGCAGGCAGAGAGGCAGGCAGAGAGAGAGGGGGAAGGAGGCTCCCTGCTGAGCAGAGAGCCCACTGCGGGACTCAATCCCAGGACCCTGAGATCATGACCTGAGCCGAAGGCAGAGGCTTAACCCACTGAGCCACCCAGGCACCCCTGATAAGTCAAGTTTTAATCTTTTTTATTTTATTTTAATTTTTTAAAAGATTTTATTTATTTATTTGACACAGAGAGATCACAAGTAGGCAGAGGGAAAGGTGGAAGTAGGCTCCTTGCTAAGCAGAGAGCCTGATGTGGGGCTCAATCCCAGGACCTGAGCGGAAGGCAGAGGCTTAACCCACTGAGCCACCCAGGCATCCCTCAAGTTTTAACCTTATTAAGAATTCCATGTACACGATGAGTCATTTTTCTCTTGCTGTTTTCAAGTTATTTTCCTTGTCTTTTGCCAGTTTGATTATGATATGTTTAGGTATGTATCTCTAAGCTGAACTTACTTGGAGTTCTTGAGCTTCTTAGACATGCAGATTAATATTTTTCATCAAATTTAGGAGGCTTTTAGCCATTATTTCTTCAAATATTCTTTCTGCACCTTTTTCTACCTCCTTTTCTTCTGGGGCTCTCATAATTTGGTATGAAGTTATGCTTGAGGCATCCCATAGGTCTCTGATTCTTTGTTAATTTTTCTTCATTCTTTTTTTCTTACTGTTCCTCAGCTTGTATAGCTTCCACCAACTTGTCTTCAAGTTTGTTTTCTTTCTTCTTCCAGACAAAATCTGTCGTTGAGTCTTTCTAGTGAACTTTTCATTTCCATTATTGTACTTTGAAACCCCAGAATATTTATTTGGTTCTTTTTTCCTCCTCTTCTTCCTTCATCTTCTTTTTCCTCCTCTCCCTCCCTCTTTGTTCTCTTCCTTCCCTCCTCCTCTTCCTTCTTATTCCTTATAATTTCTATGTATCATTTATGATCTCTATCTGGCGAGATATTATTCTCATAATTTCCTTTAATTTATTACAAATGCTTTCTTTTAGTTCTTTGAATTTATTTATGATAGCTGCCTTAAAGTCTTTTCTTAGAAGTTCAACATTTGGGCTTTCTTAAGGACAGTTTCTGTTACCAATGTTTTTCCTATGTATGGGTCATACTCTCCCTTTCTTTCTTTTTTTTTTTTTTTTAAAGATTTTATTTATTTATATGACAGAGAGAGATTACAAGTAGGCAGAGAGAGAGAGGAGGAAGCAGGTTCCCTGCTGATCAGAGAGCCCGATGCGGGCCTCGATCCCAGGACCCCGAGATCATGACCTGAGCCGAAGGCAGAGGCTTTAACCCACTGAGCCACCCAGGTGCCCTATACTCTCCCTTTCTTTGCATACCTTGTTTTCTCTTTTCCTTTCTTTCTTTCTTTCTTTCTTTCTTTCTCTCTCTCTCTCTCTCTCTCTTTCTTTCTTTCTCTTCTTCTTCTTCTTCCTTTTTGTTGTTATTGTTATCTGGACACTTAATATAATATTATGTGGCAACTCTGGAAATCACATTCCTCTGTACATCCCCATCCTGAGTTTTTGTTGTTGCCTTTTTCTTGTTTATTTAGTAAAATTTGACCTATTTTGTAAAGTCTGTGTAAAGTCTGTAAAATTGTGTATACCCACTGATGTCTCTGCTTGGTTACCTTAGTGATCAGCTAATGAATGGACAGAGATTTCCTTAAATGCCTTGAATCAGTAAGGCTTCCAACCTTTGCTACAGTGTGTGTATGTGTGTGTGTATGTTGGGCATACTTTCAATGCTATGGCAAGTTATTTACAACTCTGCCTTAGCCTTTACTTTTTCCTTGATTAGGGTCTCAAGATAAGTAAGGGGTATGAGATTCTGGCCTTCTCAGGTATTTTCTGAGCATACGCACAGCCCTGGGTGTGCACATGGTCATGTTCATATACACAATCTTCTTGCTTGCCAGGAATATTTCAGAACTTTTCAGAGCCTGTATGGACTTGTTATTCCCCAGTTTTTCATCATAAGTATTTTGGTCAGCCTATTTGTTAGCCCCAATTTGTAATGCTGTCTCAGGCAGCAGCAATGTTAAACCAGTTGCCGTTGATTGTCTTTAACAAATGTCCTGTAGATAAGTCTGTTTGCACAGAGCAAGTTCTGAGTCATGTCAAATTAAGACAAGCCCTGAACAGAGCTTTTTTAGTAAGTGGCAAGACAGATCAAGTAGTGACAGTTTTGTGGGGACATATCTTTTGGGGAAGTTCCAAACCCATTCTGTTCCTTCCAGTGACTACTAGTCTACCATTTTTCATAGCTACCATAGAAATTTTATTCTCATGGTTTCTGTCTTGCAGCTTTCTTTAAGAACTACACAGGAAATGAAAAGTGAAGTTGTCATTTATTATCTTAAGGAAGAAAAAATAAAGGGAGGTATTATGTCTTTTTAAAAATCATGAGTCTTAGCATAGGAAACAAACAGGGTTGATGAAGAGGAGAGGGGTGGGGAATGGGGTAACTCAATAATGAACATTAAGGAGGGCACATGATGTAATGAGCACTAGGTATTATATAAGAGTGATGAATCACTGTCCTTTACCTCTGAAACCAATAGTACATTGTATGTTAATTGGATTTAGATAAAAATAAACAAATTTTAAAAAATGATGATTAACCCGTTCAACAAGGATTTTGTTAAAGAAAAGTTAAATGTCATCTGTCACTTCCACCCACCACCAAAAATGATATTGATTTCTCCCCAGTACTGGTAAACGACTCTCCATGAACTGCAGAGAATTCTTGTTTAGAGAGATCCAACTCCCTCCATGTTGATTCAGGCATAGAGGAATCTAGAATCATACTATTTCATAGAAACACTTGAGTTTGTTCTATAATAGATAAGTTAAATGCTTTCACCTCAGACTAATTTTCTATTTCTGAATTCTGAATATGTAAGAGTATTCTGAGTACGTAATAGGATCATAACAATTGAAATTCTGGTTTTATAGCCAAGGAAATTTGATTAGGCTAGCATCTAAGTTCTTGGCTATATCGCAAAATTTCCAGTCAGCATCATCCTTGAATTTGCTCAACTCAGTAGACAACAACAGCAGCAACAAAACCTGCAAAAGACAAGAAAATATATAAATAAAGAGCCACAAGGATAAACATCTGAACTTTACTGAGATGAAGCCAGAATTACCAACAATTAATTTTATTCTGGTGCTAATTTTTATGGGGCTTGGAATTTAATTATAAATTGTATGATTTGGGGAACAACACCTGGCTGGCTCAGTTAGTAGAGCAGTTGATCTTGGGGTTGTGAGTTCGAGCCCCACGTTGGGCATAGATATTACTTAAAAGTAAAATCTTAAAAAAATTTTATGATTTGGCCTTCTATTTTTTTCTTTTAAGTGTGACTAGTCCGCTCACTTGAATAGAAGATGGTGTCATTGAGTGCCTAATATCTGGAGTTAACCTTTAATCAGTGACTAGACTTTTTAGTCAGTCAAATGAGGTATTCATAATTTCCATATTCTTTTTGCCTCTGTTAAACATGAGAAAAATAAACTAGTTGTTTTCCTTCTTTTTTTCCTGCCTATTCCTTTGGTAGAACTTTAGATATTTATAAGTCAAAGTCTGAGTATTAATAATAATTCTCATTGATGAGAAATTGAATAATTAAATGATGAATAATTAAATGGCAAAAGGTTTTTTTTTGTTTTGTTTTGTTTTTGTTTGTTTGTTTTTTTGTTAGGAAGAAGTGACTACAAGCAGTCTTATTCAACTTTTTTTTTTTTAAAGATTTATTTATTTATTTATTTGACACAGAGAGAGAGATTACAAGTAGGCAGAGAGGCAGGCAGAGAGACAGGGAGAGGAGGAAGCAGGCTCCCCACTGAGCAGAGAGCCCGATGTGGGCCTCGATCCCAGGACCCTGGGATCATGACCTGAGCTGAAGGCAGCGACTTTAACCCACTGAGCCACCCAGGCGCCCCTTATTCAACTTTTTAATCAGATCTGGATCCTGGGTTCTAATCATATCTGGGTCCAGATGTACTTTTTTGTCCTAGGTATCTTAGCAGACCAGAAGGTCAAGGTAGGTTTTCTCAAATTTGTATTACACAAGGATTAGTCCCAGTGCAACTTGGAGTTTCTTTCTCATACTTGGTGCAGCTTTGTACTCACTTATCACCAGATCTGATAAATATTTATGTAAGTATTAAAGTGACCAGTACTTTAGAAATATATAGATCCACTGATTTACCTGTGAGTAATATCTGTGTATTATAATCAGTGTTGTTGGTGAATGATAGTTTTGGTTATACAAAAAACCTTTAATATGAGTATACCAGTTTCCCTCCCCAGCCTTTCCATAGAAACACATGAATGTGGCTGCTGGTTTATGGAGTGGGGATTATCCATTAGTCTCTGGTGGCTTGAGCCAACATAAATGATTCCTTGGAAAACTAGAAATCTAACTAGCTGTATGGCAGACAAGGACTAGACTTCCTCCTATAATTAACATGTGAGATGGAAGCATTGCCCCTTGTGAGGCTTGATAGCCTCTTTGTGTCATGTAGCTCACTGGGTGTGAATGATGTCTGCTTGTTTATCCAGAAATCTGAAAGTTTGCCTTTGTCTTATCTTTACAGCTCATTGCTCTTCCATCTTCTTTTCAAATCTCATTTAAAAGGTATTTAGATATTTTTTCCTTGCCCATCTTTCTTAATTTTACTCTGCCTCTCTTGATGGCCTTGTGATTCCAATGTCTAACATTTTTTCCAGGGTGTTTGCCAGTCTTCTTCTTCAACTCAAACCTTGATATAAAATATCTGTAAATTTGGCCTATGAAACTCAACTAGTGCATGGAAATATAGTTGTCTAAATTTTAGTTCAGGACAGTAAACTGTTTCTAAAATGTAAGTTGGTCACTTAGGACCTTGCATTAATTCAGCCATTAATAGTTTCATAAGTTAAATTATTATTACAGTGTTCCAAGACATTTGTTATTCAGAAACTATTTATAGATTAAAATATACAAATGTTTTGAGATGAAATTATCCTTTTAAGAGCATGGACCCTCTTTTTATAGTAAGGGGTTATTCTAGCCAGAAGAGGTGGTGGGCACTAATGAATTTGTGAGGTAATTAGGCAAGGTGGTAACTATGGAGAAGTGTGAAAAAGAGTTTGTAAAGTTCTGACTAGGATTTCCTGCCATAGAATTGAAGGGAGACTACTTTAACAATGCTTTCTAAAATTTAAATCTCTTGTAGCTTGTGTATGCTTGTTCTTTCCCTGTTAAAAGGGGCTAGAGGTCTAGGAAGAGGGCCACAATAATCTCCTGTGGTCACATCCTATTCTCTTTAGTCTCAGGACATTTGAAAGTCAGTGAGACAAACTTTGACTTAGCTTTACCAAATGTGTGCATTCTACTGGGTATGGATTGAGGTCAGTTAATTAGTTTTAGTGGACCTACGGGGGCCCTTGTCCCCGGTGTGTAACTTCAGTCACAAAATAGAATAGAGACACTGGCTGGATCTGATCCACTATCATTGGGAGGTATTATTCTAAATAGAACCATATTTCACCCAAATATCCTAGTGTTGAGCATGAGCTGCTTTTTTTTTTTCATTGACTTATTATTTCTTGAGCTACTCTTTGTTTACTTGTAGTGGGCTATCTAAATCTCATAGGAATTTGGTAGGTAATCCAGAGAAAGAAGTGAGGGTGCTTGTCTTTTTCTGCTGTGAGTGGGCTGAACATCTCAGTTTCTGGGCTACTTTCAAAGTTTGTGAATGCCAACATGTTTGTCTGTATTATTCTTGGCAATATTGGTCCTGGAGAGACTATTTCTTGGATGGATGCTGCACTGCAGGAAATAAGGGTTTCTGGCCAATGTGGTACCATTCCAAAGGAGCTCTGCCTTTCAGGGAGAGGCTTTCTGTGAAATGTACTGTGCCATTGGTTTGAGAGATCTCTGTGAGCATCTCAAGGAGACCAACTGTGGTCAAGTGCCTGGAAGTAGAGATTTAAGGGCAGGTGAGAAATCCCAATGGATTTTCTTCCAAACCTATACCATTTGCAAAAACAATTCAGAATTTAGGATCTGGGAGCTTGAGTATCAAGTTTTCCCCAGAGAAGGAAGGCACAGTCTTGACTTACTCTTGCTCCAAAGTGTTATTTCTTTGATGCATAGGTCTTCTTTTTAATATCTCTGTGGGAGAAGTAAGACATAGGATTTAATTTGCTTACTTGTATTGGGTTTGAGGAGAAACTTGGAAAAGTCAAGAATCTCCAATTGTTGCTTCTTTGTAGAAGAGCCTAAAGAAAGGTGACCCCATTGAAATGGAAGAGGTGACCATGGTATGTTGACATGGTTTTCTAAATTCAAACAGTTGAGTTCTAGAATCCTATGAGGCCTTCCTGAAGGTTTCTTGAAGGAAGGTTGGCCATGACTGATATTTAATCTCTGCCTGTTCTGTTATCTCCAGATTTTATCCTTATCAGTGTTTTCAGAGAAGAGATTTTACATCATAACTCCCTATCTTTACAATAATGATGAATTGAGCTGTATGTATTCATCTCCTTATTCTTTTTTAAAATTGTCTTCATTTTTATGAATCTTTCTTTTTTTTATCCCTTTATTCTTTTTGTCAACATTTATTGATTCCTATTGTGTGAAAATACAAGTATGTGAATTTTCCTCTCCTTCATTTGTAGAGTGTTTTATGCTTTTAGTAAGTCAGTCACCCACTGGTACCTGGTACCTCTTCAGAAAGTGGAAGGTCACTTTTCTCAGAGCAACACCACGAGGGCTAATTTTTTAAAAGAATCAGGTTGCTAGGCCATAGGTTCTTTCTCATGCTGCTTCATCTGGGTGTTTTTTCTTGTTCAGGATAAGCTTTCATGAGTTAAAATGATTTCCCAATGGTCTGTCTTGTCTCCTCAGAGTATCTTTCAGTTCACTGCCCTCAGATGATGATGAGTATGCTGGATATGAAAGCTTTTGGCTGAGGCTGAATAAGCTCACTCTAAGACAGATGTTCAGTCTGTAGAAATGTAATAGAAAATCCATTCAGTGTCTCATCAGCCCCAGGTTGATGATGTGATTCAACTTCAGGTGCTTTGTCTTCAGTGTAAACTTTTTCATCTGTTGCTTTGAAGATGGAGTGATGGTTTCAAATTGGATTTAGGATGCTGATGGAAACCAGTGCCTACCTCATTGCTCCTGGTGGCCTATACACTTGTCATTCTTGTTAACCAGAGAAAAGGCCACTTTTTACCTCCTTAATCCCCTTTTTGTTTAACTTCTCCCCTCTAGTCAATATTGCTTTCTTTCCTTAATGTCCACAGTGCTAACCCCTTTAGTTATTGAGATAGGTTGTAGTTACCCCTGGACTCATCCCCCTTCTTATTTTACTTCCTTTTCCTCCCACCTGGTCCATTATGTTCTGGTGGGAAGACCTCAGGTGCATTTTTTCAGCATCTGCATTTTCCATGTAAGTCACCAGTCTCTTTTTGAAATGCTGCTTCTTTAGATCTAGCTGAGTATGATAGATGTTCCTTATAGGTAGGAGAAAGGTTCCTTTGAGTCAGTACACACAGATAGATGTACACTGGTTGTTAAAATATTGAAATATATCTGAACTGGTCAGAAAGTAGTCCCTTTCTTGAGACCCTGGATACTCCTCCCATGTTTTGGCTTCCTTGGCCCCTCCTCTGGAATCATTCCTTGGAACTCCCCATTAAGGGGCATTTCAGACCCTACTTCAGCATTGGCATCCAGGAATTCATTCTAATTGGTTGGTGCCTAAGCCAACCAGTTATAAATATTTTGAGCATTGCCCCTCATTACGAATAAAACAGAATTTATTGGCAGAGCCTTCCAGACTTTAACATATATACTTCTTCTGAGGACTAAACCTTTTGTTGAGAGGCTTGACTTCCAGGATTAGATACCAAAATGGAGGTGAATGTCATATTAGTAAACAGACGATATTCATGTCAAACCAGTAGTAGTTTTAAAACAGTTTCTCAGACCTAGGCTAATGCCTTCATGGTTTTCTTGATAATATTCCAACATCCCACCCCCTAAGACAGTATTTGGAACTAACTTGACTTTAGAAGTTTTGGAGTAATGGGAGATTACATATTTAAGAATAGTCAAGTCTATGTCATTGAGAAAAAGTTCTGATCTTCCTGAGTAATTTGTGGAAAGCTGTTTAGTTACCACCTTTTTGTTTAGTGGTTTGGCCGGACTTAACCAGCTTCCAGGAATTAAGATTTGTCCAGTAAAAAACATTCCCCCTTTGTTTGGCATTTAAAAAATGTGATTCAATTTGCACTGTACACATAAGCTCTAGAGTTACATTTCAGAAACCTGCAAACAAATGGAATGAACTCGCTTTTGTGTGTCAATATGTGGTTTTATGGATGGGAAGAGATGGGCACATGCCCATTGCAGGCCCATTCATTCCTCTCATGTTTGAAAGCTTCACTCTGAAATGCCTTTAATGGAAGATGTTTGTGTAATATAGAGGTGGTTGTTCACTGTACCATCACTGATGTGCTGCATTTTGACCAAATGACTAACTTTGTAAATAGACTGTTTATGTCGAGTAGGAGAAAAGCTTCTCCACCGAAGTGCATTTTTAATGATCTACTTTAAGAGTAAGTGGGTTTAGAAGTAGCTGCCCAGGAATCCAATTGGCTGGCACAAATGCCACTTCCCATAATTACCCAATAAACCATAAGGGCTTTGTTGGCACATTTATTCATGCCTGTCATGTCAGACCAGCTGCCACCCAGCATCCTAAGTCCACTTCTAATATCCTGTTTAAAATCTTTGTGGAGAAATTTGGTGCCTACATACCTTTGAAAAATCTTTGTGGAGAAATTTGGTATTGAAGTGCTACAAATTTCATGATAGAATGTTATGTTGTTTTAAAAACAAGTTAATGTTTTTTTCTAAATAGCTAAAATTATGAAAATTATGATCTAGACTAAGCTGTTATATTGAGTCTTAAAAAATGTTTCATTTTAGTACATTTAGGGTATGTTCTAAAAAATGTAGATGTAATTTAACCTAAAAGATGCAAATTGTAAATTCCAATTTGAAACCAATTCTTGAAACTTGTGGGAACAATGTATTAAAAAATTAAAGGAATAAAAAGAAATTTAAATTGTATCCTGGAGGTAGGCAGTAACCTGCTCAGTTTCAATGGTTAAAAAAAAGCCCCCCAAACCCAAAGAAACTGTAATGTAAGACATCAGAAGAGCAACCTGTACACTAAGTATAATTAAAGTATTTTTTGATTTCTATATGAAGTATTTCAATTGTATGGTAAACCAAGGCTACTATAAATGATTCTTACACCATTTTTTTGAGGAGTAACAGGAAAATATTGAAACTATAATAAATACGGTACATTTAGGGGAAAAACATTTCATTTTCTGGGAGTTTAATGATTTTGGATCTTTCACTTATGCCTTCAGATCTTTCTATTAAGATCTCAGCTGTGTTTTTATTGACTGACAGGTAAGTAAATGGCAGTCTGTGGGCTCTGCCATTCATTGTTGATACCTAGAGTAATTCAACCTATTTTCTTAGACTACTGTGACTGTCTCTACATTATCACATAATTAAGTGGAACATGGGAACAGTGACATACTGAATAAAGAACATGGACATACACTGAAAGATTAAAAGAAACCAGCTCTTAACAATGGCTGTGTAGGCCTTCCAGAGAAGAAGAGTTTCACTTTCAAGAAACTATCACAGAGTGACTCTCTGTATCAATGCAAAGTGAAAATCTAGTATTTCCCCAGCAGAATATCAGCTCTATGGGGATGAAGATACTGGCAATGTGTTAAAATGAAAAAGAAGAAATTAAATGCACTTGACAATAATTGGCTGAAGAAAATTCAGGAGATGTGCAATAGCAGCAGAGCACAACAAAATAACACAATTAGGGACACATTAGCCATATGTCTCTATTACATTGAGAACACAGCAATATAAATGACCAGGTGATAACCTTCACCCCAAACTGGAAGGTGGATGACAAAGTCCATGTTAGTTTGAAAACTTAAAGGTGGAAAAAAAGATGAAAAATTAAAACACAGGAATGGTAATGGTCTGCAGCTTGGAGCTGATGAAGACTTGGTAAACAAAGTTCAGTAAAGGTTCAATACTGGAAAAAATTGTCTTGGTATGTGCTCTGGATTAAATGAAATTAAAAATAGTTTTTCTTAGACCTCACCAGGACCCCTTGTAATTTATACTTTATGTCAGCAAATATTTATATATAGCACGTGTTAATACATCAGAATAAGTCTGCCCTTAGTACTCAAGGATGAATAACCTTCTGTAGCCACTGCATCTTATGCATGCTACAGTTAGAGCCCTGATCACATAGTCCTATAAGTGTTTCTCTTCTGACCAGCCTCTGGTCTGACCAGCCTCTGGTCTTCTCTTAGGTGGGCACAGTGTCCTCAGAGTCTAGCCTAGTGCCAACCACACTGTGGTCACTGAATAAAGTCACTGAATGAATGATTTTAAGGTGACTTTAGTTATGAGACTTGGTGTGTCTGCAAAGACAATTGACTGGCTCTTTTGGAACCTTCTCTCTATCTCATATGCATTTTGTCTCTTTTTATGGGTTTGTCTTAAGGGAGGGCTTGGTCATAATACTGTGTGATTTTCTCATATTCATTCTGTGGTTGTTGCCAAACCAACCACACAGCTAAAGTAAATATGTAATAAAGAGGTAAAAGGTGCTCGTTTCAGCAGCACATATCCTAAAATTGGAACAATACAGAGAAGATTAGCATGGCCCCTGTGCAAGGATGACACGCAAATTCATGAAGTGTTCCATATTTTTGAAAGATGTAAGCCTGATGATTCACAGACCTGTACCCCTGGGGCAAAGAATAAAAAAATAAAGGAAAAAAAAAGAGGTAAAGGAAGGAGGAAAGGATCAATTAATGAAACAGTTTGAAGAAATGAAATCCCAAAAGTGTTCTATGAATAGTGGCAGGGTGAAGAATTAAGTTATAAATATATTTATAAATATGTTTATAGAGTTATAGGTTAGATAAGTTTTGCAGAAAAATTTAAGAATATATACGTGTATGTACAATATCTGATATTTACCAATATATGCAAATGCCTAATTTAACTTGATTGGAAATAGAATCAGAGATCTGCCCTTGTGTCCCACATATTCTGTCTCAATATTAATATGAGCACTGGTTGTACAGGTATTCCAGAGGTGAGCAAATTTTCATATTTTATCTTACTCTTCATTTCTGTGATTTCTGTTTTGTTTGCAAAAGGAATAAAGGTTTTTATGGAGCTTTTAATAGGTGCCTGGTGTAGCTTCAAAATACTTGGTGTTTGAGTATATATTGGGTTCTAGGTAAAAATTTTTTCTTGCTTGTGTTTTGTGTTTGTTTTCCTTTGTAGAAAAGGGTATTCAGGTTTGCATTGATATAGTTTACTGTAATACCAGTTTCAGATTTAGTAACCTGGCTTAATTACTGCTGGGGCAACCATAAGCCAGCGGGGGAGGAAACAGTCTTTTGGGGCAGATGAATCTTTATTTAGGTTCCAGTTCTTCCCCTTACTACATGAGTAATCATAAACAAGCTACTTAACACTTCAAAGCCTCAGTTTTCTCCTTTTTAAAGACAAGATGATATATTCCTCATTGGGTTGTTGTGATGAATACATAAAATAATATAAAATACCATGGAACTATTCAATTAATAATAGATCTTAGTGGAGGAGAACACTTTTATTCTTTTTGGTGTTTGTCATCCTAGTTATTGATAGAAGTGTTATTGTTTTACCTCTTGTTACCTTATTTTCTCTGGGACAGTGTTAATACTATAATATTACTAGATCATACTGTTTATTACATTGATTCATTACGTGCTAGGACTCCCTCAGGCCCAAGGGCAATGTAATGCATTTAAAGTTAATGAATTCTGATTCTGTCAGAGGGAGGCTCCAGTTTTTGCAGATTTTTAAACTCTGATTTGAGGCAGAATGGAAATACTGATCAAGAAAGTGATTTGAACTCTTTGAACATCAGAGTTATATTAAAATATATTATCATTATCACAAAAGTGCCAACTGATTGAATATTATTATGTGCCCAGGGAAGTACTATATACTTTATGCAAGTTTAACTTTGTAATAACCCAAGAATATAAGTAGGTATTATCATCCCGTTTTATAGATAAGAAAACTGAGGAACAGGTAGCCTAAACTTTTCCAAGGTCAGAGCTAGATATAAATTGAAGTCAGTGTCACTCCAATATCTGTCTTCTAAACTGTCGAATGGCTGTTGTTGCTATTATTATTTTTAAATTTATATCATTCTTATGCCTCCTAAGAGTATTTAAACTATTATCATAGAGCCCTGGACTTCTAGAATTCCAAAAGATTTCCTGGGATGAGCTTACTCTCTTTTCCTATATATCACAAGCTATTTTATGGAGTATGTGTGTGTGTGTGTGTGTGTGTGTGTGTGTGTGTGTGTGTGTGTGTGTGTGCTGTACCTCTTTTTTTTTTAAGATTTTATTTATTTATTTGAGAGAGAGAGGGAGCGTGTGCACACAAGTTGAGGGGAGGGGCAGAGAGAGAGGGAAAAGCAGACTTCCTGCTGAGTGGAGAGTCTGATGTGGGGATCAATCCCAGGATTGATCATGAGATCATGATCCCAATCCTGAGATCATGACCTGAGCCGAAGGCAGATGTTTAACTGGGTGAGCCACCCAGGTGCCCTGAGTATGTGTTTTACCTTAATTGATGCTTAAACTCTTTTGATTTAGCTCATCCATCCCTTGAATGTTATCTTGGATGACACAAGAGAAATTTCTAGATCATCCAGTTGTAATGGGTTCTAATTTAGGATTCTACTGTGGATGTAACTACCGTATGAGGACTGTGTGAAGACTGTGTCTCAGATGTTCCTCATCCTCATGGCTTTCCTGACTTCTTCAGCCAAGCTCAGCCCTTGGTACATGGCCGTAGGTAGTCCGGCAATCTCATGTTTATTCCCTAACCCATAGTTTTTTGTCATATTCCCCAATCCAGTCTTCTAGAGTCCTGTTCCCCAGTCCCAACCTGATCCTTCTCTTCACTTACCTTCTGGTCATGGTTTTGGAATCTTTCTGATGAATTACTGTACTGGCTTCTCATTTCTCAGCATGATAAATTCTTACTCCTCTGCTCATATCAGAACAATCAGCAGTCAAACTTGGCCTCTGCTGCCAAGGTCTTCGTCCTGGTGCAGTCACCGTCAGTAGTGTCATCATTGTCGTTGTCATCGTCAATGTCATTATTTTTATTCCTCCTTTTCTCCCTTTTTTATTTTCTTCTTTTATTTTTAAGACAAAAGCACTCCCTAAGTACTATTAAAGAAAAAATATAGAAGTTTCCTCCCAGTCTCTTCCCCCAGGTAAATATAGAAGAGGAAGGGCTAGAGAAGGGAATGGAACCACCTGGAACTTCTCTATTTGAAAAGAAAAAAGTACCCTTGAATGATTTCATTGTCTATGGACTGTTTAGGATCTTTCCACTGTCTATCTGTACTATTAATATTTAGTTCCAGTAGCATATATCAGTTTCTGTTTCATGTATAGATCTAGGCACTTCTGGGTAGGTTCATTGCTTTGGACTTTAGTCTCCAAAGTCAGGTTAAGGTGAATATTGGAAATGAATATTAGAGATAATTTTGGGAGACAAAAAGGCAATTTTCCTTGCCCATTCCTTTCAGATAGGCTTGAACTCACGGCCCTGAGATCAAGACCTGAGGTGAGATCAAGAGATGGACACTTGGGCGCCTGGGTGGCTCAGTGGGTTAAAGCCTCTGCTTTCGGCTCAGGTCATGATCCCAGGGTCCTGGGATCGAGGCCCGCATCGGGCTCCCTGCTCAGCGGGGAGCCTGCTTCCCCCCCCCCTTTGCCTGCCTCTCTGCCTCCTTGTGATCTCTCTCCCTCTGTGAAATAAATAAATAAAAAATCTTTAAAAAAAAAAAGAGTTGGACACTTAACCGACTGAGCCACCCAGGTGCCCCTACAATTTAATAGTTAAGCTCAATTTATTCTCAGTTCTGGAGATCCCACAGGTTAAGGGCTCAGTCGCATGAGACTGCTAACCACTTCAGATGCCATTCACAAGTAGTAGGTTCCCAGGTTACCCACAACTTCTTTCTGACATGGCTATGAATTGTAAGTTCCCATGACCTCTTCTCCCTTGGAGTCAGTTATTTCCTAGATTATATTAGCTCACAGAACTCATGGAAACATTTATTTACATTTACCAGTTTATTAAAGTTTTCAGATGAATAGCCAGATGAGGGTGAGGTCTTGGAGGGTCCTGAGCATGGAAGCTTTTGTCCATGCAGAGTTGAAGTGTGTCACCCTCTTAGAATGTGGTTGTGTTTACCAACCTGGATGTTCTCTGAACCCGTACTTTTAGGATTCTACAAAGGTTTCATCATGTCAGCATGATCAGTTATTAACTCCATTTCCAGTCCCTCTCTCCTCCAGAGAAGTGGGGGTAGGGTGGTGCTGAAAATTCCAAGCTTCTAATCATGGCTTGATATTTCTGGTGACCAGCCTCCATGTGGGAACTGATGCAGAATTGCCTGCTTAGAACAAAAGATACTCCTTGTGCTCTTATCAATTAGAAAATTACAATGGTTTTAGGAGCCCTGTGTCAGGACTGAGGGCAAAGACCATTATATATGCTTTTTCTTATCTCACAGTGGGGTCTTGGAAAAAGCAATAGTTAAGTCCACATTATTTGTTCTAGTTGGAGTATGGCTGAGGTTGTTGGGCTGTGGTGTACTGTTCAGCCGAGTGGGCAGAAAAGCTGATCCGTTGCTTCAAATTGAGACCAGAGTGAGGTAATTACATCTGAGTGTCTAATCCTGGGACATGATCTGTCAGTCATGTGAAGCTGGAAAGGGATCTGGTATGCATTTGTCTCAGATCTTACTCATTTACACAAAATATCTTTTCTAACTGAATCAAGTCTGAGTTAATGAATGGAAATTGAGTCTAGTTTTGGGGTTAAGGTAAGATATTTGAAAGTAGAATTTCATACATGGCGGAGGAGTTTAATTTTTCTACTAAGTTACACTTCATATGGATGTATATTTTCTTGCCTCTGAAAGATTTCAAGCCATACTGGGACACTCTGATGCTCAGAATTTATCCATTAAATTAGATGGAAGGGTCATAAAACATTCTCTAGAAGCCGGCACTGATATATCACTCTTGAAAGGTATTAATCTGGTTCTCCAGCTCTGATTTGTTTAGTAGAACATATTAATTGCTTGGTGGACAGAACTAAACCATTTAGGCTTCAAAAAATTGAAAGCTTTCAAAAATAAATATCTTGATCATTGTAGAACATTCATTCTGATTACAGCAGCTTATTTGATCAAAGACAGTATAAGTTTATTCTCAGAATTTTTAACAATTGCTTTTAAAATGGGATTTGATACTGATACAGTTCAAATGAAATACATCTTCCTTCAACAGCTAAATCAAAATGGTGAGAATAAAATATTGTCACTCTATCCCTGAGGGCATTATCACATGAAAGTGTAGCAGTCAGGAAGAAGGAAGATGTTTTGGCCCAGACTGTACATCAACTGAATATTACAATGATTAATTTTTAATATTGATACCTACTATTTATTGAGTTTTTACCTAATATATACCTGTCCAGCACCTTGTGAGTCTTTAGTGAGTCTTTACATGCCTTAACTTATTTAATCCCCAAAAGACTCACCTATAAATATAATTCTCATAATACAAGTGAAGGGACTGTAGGCTAGGGAGGTGTGCCTTCTCATATGTCAGATATAGCAAGTGGCAGGTCTTTCTGATTCCCAAACCTGCGCTTTCAACCCCATGACTTAACCATCTTTAAATTATTCCACCTTCCTAGTAGAATCTCACTGTTGAGCATAAGAATACCATTTCTGCCATCTAACAAATTGAGACAAAATTTTAAAATAACTAAAAATATTGTTGGGATGTGAGAAATGCTCTGTATCTTTTTTTTCAGCTTTACTGAGGTATAATTGACAAAATTGTTGTATATTTCATGTGTACAATGTGATACTTTGATATATGTATACATTGTGAAAGGATTCACACCATCGAGTTAATTAGTACATTCATCATCTCACATATTCATTTTTGTTTTTATTTTTGTTTTTTGGTGAGAACTCTTAAGTTCCACTCTCTTAGAAAATTTCAATTAAATAATACAATATTATCAACTATAGTTACTATGTTATACATTAGATCCTCAACCTTATTCATCTTATACCTGAACTCTTAATACCAGCCTCTATTTTCCCCATTCCTAGCCCCTAACAACCACCATTTTCCTTTCTATTTCTGTGACTTTGATTTTTTATTTTATTGTGTTTTTTAGATTCTACATATAGATGGTACCATTCAGTATTTGCCTTTCTTAAGGGATTACTTCATTTAGTATAATGCCCTCTAGATTCATCCTCATTGCAAATGGTAGGCTTTATCCTTCTTTTTTTAAGACTGAATAACATTTCATTGCATGCATATCTATCTATCTATCTATCTATCTATCTATCTATCTATCTATCTCACATTTCCTTATCCATTCATCTATCTGCAGATACTTAGATTATTTTCATACCTTGGTTATTATAAATAATGCTGCAGTGAACATAGGAGTACAGATACCTCTTTGAGATAATAATTTTGTTTCCTTTGGGTATATTCCCAGAAATGGAATTGCTGGATCATACAGTAGTTCTTTTTTTAATTTCTTGAGGTAACTCAATACTGCTTTCCATAGTGGCTATACCAGTTTATATTCCCACCAACAATGTATAAGTGTTCCTTTTTTTTCACATCCTTGCCAGTATTTGTTATCTCTTGTCTTTTTGATAGTAGACAACCTAGTAGGTCGGTATCTCATTGTGGTTTTGGTTTGCATTTCCCTGATGACTGGTGGTATTGAGCTTTTAATTAACCTGTTGGCCATCTTTATCTTGTCTTTGGAAAAATGTCTATTCAGGTCCTTTGCCCATTTTTAAACTTGGTTATTTTATTTTTTCAATTTTTTTGCTATTGAGTTGTATGAATTATTGGTCTCTTTTGGATATTAATCCCTTATTGGATATGTGGTTTGTAGATTTTTTATCCCACCCCATAGCTTGTTTTATTTTGTCGATGGTTTCTTTTGTTGTACAGAAGCTTTTTAGTTTGATGTAGTACTACTTGTTTTTATTTTGTTGCCTTTGCTTTTCCTATCAAATACAAAAAAATTGTTAAGACTAATGTTAAGGAGCTTACCCTTTATATTTTCCTGTAGGAGTTTGACAGTTTCAAATATTATGTTTAAATCTTTAATCTATTTTGAGGTGATTTTTGTTTATGGTATAACTAGGGATCTAGTTTCATTCTTTGGCATGTGGCTATCCAGTTTTCCTAGTACCATTAACTGAAGAGACTATCCTTTCCTTATTGTCTAGTAGAGTATCTTCATTGTCAACTTTTTGTTTTTCGTTTTTTTTAAATTTTAGCCCTTAATGTATCATTCTACTCCCTTCTTATTTCTAAGGTTTCTGCTGAAAAATTCATGGATTGTCTTATGAGGGTTCCTTTGTGTGTAACAAGTTGCTTTTCTCTTGCTACTTTTAAGATTCTCCCTTTGTCTTTGATTGTAATGTGTCTTCGTGTGGGTCTCTTTAGATTCACCTTTTTTGGGGTGCTCTTTGGGCTTCCTGAACCTACTTATCTGTTTCTTTCTTCAAGTTAGGAAATTTTTAGCCATTATTTCTTTCAATAAGCTCTCTGCCCTTTTCTTTCTCTTCTCCTTCTGGGACCTCTATAATGTGTATATTGGTCTGTTTGATGCTATTCGATAAGTCCCTTTAGATCTCTTGACTTTTTTTCATTCCTTTTAATTTTTGCTCCTTTAATGGGTGACTCCACTGTTCTGTCTTTGAGTTCACTGATCCTTTCTTCTGCTTGACTTAGTCTGCTACTGAACCCCTGTATTAAAATTTTCAGTTCAGTTATTCTATTTTACAGCTCTATGGTTTTTTTTTTAATTTCTTAATAATTTCTTTCTTTTTGTTGAAATTCTCATTTTGTTCATATATTGCTCTCCTAACCTCATTGAGCATCTTTAAGACCGTTATTTCAACTTTCTATCTGGTGAATCACTTATCTCTAGATTAGTTTCTAGAGGGGCACCTGGGTGGCTCAGTTCGTTAAGCATCTGCCTTCAGCTTGTGTCATGATCCTGGAGGCCTGGGATCAAGCCTTGCATTGGGCTCCCTCCTAAATGGGGAGTCTGCTTCTCCCTCTCCCTCTGTTCCTCCCCTGCTCATGCTCGTTCTCTCTGTCTCTGTCTCAAATAAATAAATAAAATCTTTAAAAAAAAACTGTTTAGTTTCTGGAGATGTATTTTATTCTTTTGTTTGGAACATATTCCCCTGTTTATTTTCTTTGACTCCCTGTGTTGGCTTATGCATATTAGATAAAATGGCCACTTCTCCCAGTCTTGACAGACTGGTTTGTGTAGATGAACCTCATCAGTTAGCCTGTCCTGAGCTGATTGTCTTTCCAACCTTTGTGATTGTCCACCTTGCTGTCTTTGTTCTTAGTGGCTCTTAGTAGTTGAGGGTATGCTAAGACCCATCAATATCCTAAAGGGGAGGACTACAGTTATCATCTATTTCCAGGCTGATTAAAAACTGGACCCTCAGGCAGCAGCTAGGAAAGTAGCTAAGCCCCTTCCATGGAAAAACTGGGAGACAGGCATTTTTGCCTCTCCATCTGCACTGAACTTGAGTGTATAGCCTCTGGGTGGGTGCTTCTGTGACAGGTTAAAAACTGCTTCTTTGTTTGCTATAGTCCTGTGAGATGCATGAATGCAAGCCCACTGGCTATCAAAGCTAGGTGATTTGGAGTCCCAGCCTTTAGGTGATAACTAAAATATTCTGCTCAATAAGTGGATAAACTCCTTCCAGGGAGACACTGATGACTTGGTTTGATTGCTGGAGTGAGCTAGAGGGAGAAGGCAAGGAAAGTGTCCACCAGCTCTTTCAGGCTCCAGCCAAGATCTTAGTCAACCCCTAAATGCATGCTAATTAGAAGTTAGACCCTCAGGCCACAGCTTATAAAGTATATAGTCAAATTCCTTCTAGTGAAAGACTGGGAGATGGGTATTCTGTGTGTTGCTTCTGCACTGGGCTCTGGGGGGATAGCCATGGGGAGTGCTCACATGCCTGTTATAAACTGCTACTTTTTTGGTACTGTCCTGTGGAACTTGTGGATCAAGCCTCACTGGCTTTCAGAGCTCATTGTTTTGGGGGTCTGTCCCTTTACTCTTTAGGGAGAAGCTGGCAGTTGGGAGGTTTGATTCTTTTTTTTTTTTTTTAAAGATTTTATTTATTTATTTGACAGAGAGATAGAGAGCACAAGTAGGCAGAGCAGCAGCAGAGGGAGAGGGAGAAGCAGGCTCTCTGCTGAGCAGGGAGCCCAATGGGGGCCTCAATCCCAGGACCCTGGGATCATGACCTGAGCCCAAGGCAGCTGCTTAACTGGCTGAGCCACCCAGGCGCCCCAAGGGAGGTTTGCTTCTGATTGTATGGTGCTGTGCTGTGCTGGGGTTTATGGTGAGAGTGTGTTTGTTTCAGACTTTCTTAATTTTATTTGCTACTGTGTAGAAGTCACTCAGTTAGTTTCTGGTTTTTGTCTCAGAGAGAATTGCTTCATATGTAGCTGTACATTTGGTGTATCTATGGGAGGAGGAAAGTTTGGGGCCTCCTACATTTCCATTTTGATCCCTTCCTGCCAAGTGATCGATATCTTGATCTGGATGTGGTTCCTTACATATGGAATTGTATAAAACTGCACTGAGCTGTACACTTTGAATTTGTATGTTTTACTGTATGTAAGTTGTACCTCAGTAAAAATTTCAAAACAAAATACTACTAATTTGATTTGTTTAGTATATTATTTATTTAATATTGATTAGGTATATACCCTGTGTTTGACTAGTCATGGCCTATAGTGAGATATTTCTCAAAGCCTGGCCATCTAAGGGATGAAATTGGCCACTTTGAGAACCAGAGGGGGAGATTTAAATTCAGGAAGTTATAGCCCTGGTGTGTTCTTGCTGACTTTAGGCTAGGCTTCATCCTATTCCTGCTTCTTTCTTTTCTTCTTTCCTTTTCTTTCCTTTTCCTTTCTCTTCTTTTCTTTTCTTGGAAATAGGTTAGTATGAGACTCATATTCAGAGTGACTCTTTATTCCTTATTCTGTAGTGTCCTTTCTCAAGAAACAAGATACGGTTTCTGTTAAGAGAGAAATTAAAAGGAATATGTTCCTTTTGTACTACTATCTTCATCCTGCCTCTGTAATCTGTGCTCAGTCTGATAAACTCAAGGACTAGCCTTTCATAGCAAGGGAAATGGAGAGCTAGGTGGAGTAGAGTGTTATTCAGCATTTCTTCTTTCCTACTATGAGAAAATTCATAAATAACAATTTGAAATGACAAAATTGTCATGATTATGCACTTTACAAAATAATTTACTTTAAGGTTCTATAAATATTTGGATCTTTAGAGATAATTGCATATTTGATTGATTATAAATCCCTTGACAGACTGGTAGTTGAAAAATTGTAAAGATTTAGCAGTCACTGTTAATTGAAATTTAGTTAAACATGAAGAGGATAAAGTATCTCTGAATGAAAATGTCCTTAAATGGGAAAGTATGACTTATTTTATAAATATTTCAATTTATACCTAATTTTTGGGAATCTCTTCTTTTAAGGGAGATATAAATGTATTGTGAAACATTATTAAAAGTAAGAACAAATATTCTTTATTTAAATTATAATCTCTATTGTCATAAATTAATATCATAAATATCTAATATAATAATAAATGACTACCATTTATTGAACGCATACTATATGTTGGGCTCTCCTGAAGCATTTCATCTAAGTTTTCTCAGTCCTCTGAAATCTCTTAAGGTACACTTTATTATTATTTCTATTTTATGGTTGCTGATTCTGAAATTCTTCAAAGTATTGATATGTTTTCTGAATCACTAAAGAAAAGTGAAATTAGTTACAGTTCTACTGCTATGTGATTTTTATATTGTGACTTAGAAAATTATTGAAGAATTGCATGAAATAATTCTTTGTTAGGTATAATACTGGATTAACAAAAGAGGAGTCTGGAGTACAGTGAGACTCCAGAACCAATGCCATGGTCTGAGTCCTAGATTGCCACAGGCCAAGATAAGTAACCCCTGTGTGCTGTAGTTCCTTGTTAGTTGAGAGTAATATTCACCTTCTCTACTTCACAAAGGTGTTCTGATGGTGCAGTAAATTAATATGTCTACAGCTTGTAGAACAATGCCTGCACAAAGTCGTCCCAATAAATACTCATTATTGTTATTCCATTACCTGAAAATACCAGTTAATGGCAAGTTGATGTAGTTTGTTAATGCCTGGGATATTATCTGTTCTTTAAAGGGGGACTGAGAATTTGAGTGGTGTATAAGGACACATGAATGATACAAAGATATGAACCAGAAAAATACTATTTAGTTTTGTTAAACATCAAGTTTCTTTTGATGGCTAGATCTGTTGGTATACTCACCCACTCTTTCTTTCTTTCTTTCTTTCTTTCTTTCTTTCTTTCTTTCTTTATTTCTTTCAAGTAGGGGAAAGACAGGAGAGGACTAGACTGACTGACTTTCTTTCTTTCCTTCCTTCCTTTTCTTTTTTCCTTTCCTTTCCTTTCCTTTCCTTTTCTTTTTTCTTCTCTTTTCTTTCTTTTGTAGGAAGTAGGGGAAAGGCAGGACAGAACTAGAATGTTGAACTCCATAGCTGTAATACAACTATAAAATGAAAAAAGAAAAGATTTTGAGTCCAGACCAGATCTTACTATTGTCTTACAGTAGTAGGACAAACGTGGTACCCATAAATTTGCCTCTATGAACTTCATTTGTAAATGGGATAATGATAATCTTAAAGCCACTTAGGATTTTTCAAAATAGTGAATAATTCATATTCGTGATGTGCTTAGAAAATTATGAATGCCTTTGCCTAAAAAAAACCAAAAATATAGAATTCTAGTAAATATAAAAAGTCCCATTTATTTATTTATTTATTTATTTTAAAGATTTTATTTATTTATTTCACAGAGGGAGAGAGATCACAAGGAGGCAGAGAGGCAGGCAGAGAGAGAGGGGGAAGCAGGCTCCCTGCTGAGCAGAGAGCCCGATGCGGGCCTCGATCCCAGGACCCTGAGATCATGACCTGGGCCGAAAGCAGAGGCTTTAACCCACTGAGCCACCCAGGCGCCCAAAAAGTCCCATTTATAAATTAATCATTTTTATGTGTCCCTTTTGGTCCTCTAAAGATCCAAAGAGTAATATTTTCTCTCTTGGTTTGGCACAATAGAAGAATGTGTTATTCAAAATTCTAGTTGTGTAAGTGGGGAGAAAAAGTGACATTTATCATTTAATTAGTTCTTTTGACTCAGGATCCAAAATTACAGTCCAAGTTTCCTAATAAGCTGAAGAATGTGAGCAAATGATAACATCTTGCTAATAATAATAATAAAAAAACCCCTAAGGAATACCAGCAGCTTGTGTTCTGATTTAATTATTAGTAGGATATTTTTCTCATATGTTTATATTAATATGCGGTAGCCTCTCTGATGCTTCATTATTTTATTTAGGATATAGAAGATTCTGTAAGAACAGACTAAAGCTATAGATTGAGAAACTATTTAAAAAAATTTGGCTGTGTTTCTTTGTCCAACTTTTTTTAGGGGGGGACAGATGTTAGTCTTTAAGTCTCCTTTAAGATGAAAAAAGTCACGATTCTATGACTATTGCTTATGTACAAGGTATCTGTTTAAAGTAGGAGAGAAGATGAATTAAATGATGGGAGGCTGGTGATTGGTATTTGGGTCAGTTATTTCAGAAGAGAGATAAAGTCTGAAGACATTATTAAGAATTCTTGTCTAGATGCTATTTTGGGAAATGTAAATAAAATTAAATAAATAAAAAATACATCTGTAGTTGGATTCCAAGGATTTTTAATTAAAAAGATTTGAGAGCTTTTTTGTTTGTTTTCTTTTTGGTCACAGTTCATGTAGTGCTTTTTAGGGTAAGGCAGGGTGAGAGAGATAGTCCCTGCCTGTACTTTGGTGCCAATATAAGCCATGTGAAACAGTAAATGATGATAGAGTCTCGAAAAATAGCCTAGTGCCTAACCTCATTGGTAGTACTTGCTTTAATAGTCTCTATTATTTTATTTTGTAATGTCAGTGTGTTTTAACCACAGAATTTTTTTTTCCTTTTTAAGCTTTATTTAAGTAATCTCTCTTCCCCACATGGGGCTTGAACTCACAACTCTGAGATCAAGAGTCGCATGCTCTTCCGACTGAAACAGCCGGGCACTCTACCGGTAGTACTTGGCTTATGACAACTCCCTGGACTTTGAATTGCTTCCTCTTTTTGATATCTGGCTTCGTAGCTAACTCTGAATTCTTCAGTGCCTCATGAGGCTTCCTATGTATGAGTACACATGGATTACCCCGCTCCCTATCCATAATATAGTCACGAGGTTCTCATAGAAGGTTTGACATACACCTCTTACTTCTTTTGGGGACTTGACATTCCCTGCCCCATTTCTGCTAAGTGTTTCAAAACTGAGGAATAAGACTTAAGTTAGATATTGAGAAACCAAGGATTATAGGCCAAGTGTGTAATATACGCATTGGTAGGGGTAGTAACAAGAATCCCCCAAACCTCAGTGGATTAAATCAGGGGAAAAAAAGATTGCTCATGGGTTTCAGGGGCTCTACTTTTACTTTCATTCCACTTACCTTGTGATTCCGCCAATCATCATGATGCTTCAAAATTGGCTATGGCTGAGAAAGTGTAGAGATGAAAGTGTCACTCTAGCAATTAAATGCTCTAGCTCAGAAACGACACATTCCTGTAGTTAATTGGCTAGAACTATTTGCATTGCCCCATGTAAGTACAGTGGTGGTAGGGAAGTGTAATCCTCCCATATTCCAGAAGCAGAGCAGAGTTGGGTTTGAGTGAATCTTGGATGTCTCTACCTCACCATTCTTCATTTTTAATAATATTGTAAATTCACAACAGTACATTTTATACGTTGCCTAGGAATTGTTCAGACTAACTGTAATGTAAACATTTGCCATGACATATCTATGCCCAAAGCACATACCCGGTTATGTGTTACTGACCCCTGTTTGATACAGCAGATGCTTTAAATGGATTTTGTATTGGAGCTGGAATTGCACTGATCCAATTACATTCTGTAAATTCGCAATTTATTACATCATTTCCGATCATGGGTAAATCTGCAAGGTGAACAACTTCTGTTGCGAATAGGCAGTTGCCTGACGCTAGTTGCCAGCCTGAGAAATGAACCAGTTCTTGGTTTCATTTGGATTATGTTCTAATGAAATGCATCCACCCTTTGCCCTAGCCCAGTCTCAGGAATCTCAGGATGACATGTGAACATGAGTCGAGTTCCCCAGTCTTCCTTCTTACTGAAGTGAGGAGGTAGGAAGAGGTTTCTAGACTTCACATAAGGAGACTGAGGTAGACTGACAGCTAGGGGATGGTGTCTGGTGCTCCAGAGAACGGTATGAGCTTTTACTCCTGTGTCTGAAGCCACAATATGGAATTTGTAAATTGGAGAGAATCTTGCTGGCAAATGGAAGTTTTGCTCTTCTAATTTTTTATAACTTTTGGGGTATAATAAAGGTCATCCAATTTTTCAGATTCATCCATCTAAACTTTTTTGGTCCATCTGTTTTTGTCCTGGCACGCACAGTAGTAAATTCTTCATTTCAGAGCTGCTTCACTGCTCTTCCAGAACAGAGAAAAGAGAGCACTCAGAATTATTATTAATTTCTAAATAAAATAGGCCAGGTCTTATGCTCTCCTAAAAATGGAAACAGTTTTTTTTCACAAACCATACAGGGGGTAAGATTTTAGTGTGGTTTGTGGGAGAATAGCTGTCAAACTCTTTGTATGAAAAGGCAATTAACTGTTTTTAAGCTGGCAGTGGGGCCCTGGAGAAGGGGGAGGAGTGAGAGATGAGAGGGTCAGGTTCTGATTCCCTTCGGCAGTCCATGTGGCTCTTTCCTGGCAGAGCGCCCCTTGATGTCAAAGTGAGCGGTGTGCGCCAGGAATGAGGCAGTGTGAGCAGAATTAGATACCAGGTCTGAGCGGTTTGCATTTTTCTTTCTACCCCACCCCCCCGCCTGTTTTTTGTTCAATGCCAGTTTTCAAAATAAAGGAACTTTGCTTTCTGCACAGAATACCTCTTACAAAATTATTTTGAAATGCTGCACTAAGCCCTAGGGGACAGTATTTTTGGATATGGAGCTGAGTGCAAAGTTCAAGTTGAAAAGGGACAAATTGAACTAGGGTTTCTATTATTAAAACTTGGCTGAGTTGGAGCCTTATCTTTAAATTTGGTAAGTTTAGCTGGTCATTTGGAACCAGCAGGGGAGGCAAGGTCAGTGACTCTCTAGATACTTGTTTTTGTCTCTGCCATCAACCTACTTGGTGTCCTTGGAGGAGACCCTTCAAATCGAGTTCTTCATTTATGAGGTCAGAGTGGGTAGGGGTATAAAAAGAGCCTTGAAAAATGCAATATTTAATCAAGACGTTATAATGCTTTGGTTACATGGTATACATTGTACTGTGCCTAATAAATGATTTTTAATCAGGAGGATGCTTATGAAAAGACTGAGGAAATATGGTAATTAGCACTATGGGACCAGACATAATTAAGTACAAATGGTGCCTCAAGGTCATCTGGTCCTAACATTTGCTTCATGGCGGGAGCAATTCCAACCATCATATTGAGTCCTTTCATTTGACTCTGCTGATCATATTCTCTTCCTTGTAGGATGAGGAATGTGTGCATTTGTGATTTAATATTGTGATATACTGTTTTATATATAGCTGTATTCTTAAGGTCTTACCCTGTACCAGGCATTGTGCAATAAATGGCTAAATAAATATTTGTAGATATTAACTCATTTGATTGTCATAACAGCTTTATGAGTAGAATTTAAAAATAGACACAGTGTTTGCTGTTCTCATAATAAATAATTGATTATAATAAAAATTGAAATAATTTCATACTTACTAAAAAGTTGCAAGAGTAGTACAAAGAATTATTTTTCTTAAACCATTTGAGAGTAAGTTGCTGACATGATGTTCCATAATCCTGAATGCCGTGTGTATTACCTGACTTCCATTGACATGGATCGTACATTACAGCCATGGAACTCATAGATGCATTCAGGTCTGCCATCCTTTATAGTGAAGGGATTCAATCCCAGGACTGAATGTTGCATTTGGTGGTCATGTCTTTATAGATTCCTTTAATCTGGAACAGTTCCTCATTCTTTTCTTAAGTTTTGTGATCTTGACACTTACAAAAATTTTAGGTTACTTTTTTTGTAGGATGCCCATTAGTTTGTGTTTGTCTGATAATTGCTCATGATTAGATTCAAACTCTACTTTTTTTAGAAGGAATATCACAGAATTGATGCTGTGTTCTTTTTGTATTCTGTCAGATGGTACACAATTTAATTAGTCTCATTGCCAGCAATAACCTTGATCCCTTGATTAAAATACTGTCAGGTCCATCGTAGAGTTAGTCTGTATCCCATTTTTAACCAATAAGTATTTTGTGGGGAGGTGCTTTGAGACTATGTAAATATTCCATTCCTCATCAAACTTTTACCCAGTAGTTTTAGCATTCTTTGATTTCTCGGGTGAATTAATTATTACTCTCATGATTACCAAATGATGATTTTCTGATTCTGTAATTCCTCCCACATTCATCAGATGGCATTCCATTGTAAGGAAAAGCTATCTGATCTATGTATGTAAGTATGTATGTATTATGTATGTCAGTATAGACTCATGTATTCTTTTATTGTTTAATGGTTTATAATCTATTGCTATCATTATTTATTTTGACATCCACACTGTCCCAAATTGGCCAGTGGGAGCCTCTTTAAGCTGGCTTCTATGTCCTTTTGATGTATGCCCTTCACTCTGAAAGCACTTCTTTATCATCTGAGACAAGATATTGGGGGCTCATCTTGTATTTTCCCTGCCTCAGCCCTAGAATCAGACATTTCTGCAAGGAACCCCAGGTTCCTTTTAGTGGAGAATAGTACATAGTGATCAGGATCTGGGTGTTAGGTGTGCTCATTACTATTGAAGTGTCAGGCTTTTAGACCCTCTCATGTTCATGGATCTAGGGAGTATTTGTATATGTGTACATACACACAGCTACTAGACTTGTTTATAAAAGTATTTATCTATATTGAAAATCTTGAGTTCACATCAACACTTAAAATCCAAATTCATCAATATCATAGCATTATAGTTTTCCCCCTGGCTCCTATTATCCTCTATATGTTTACATATTTGACCAGTCTCCCTTGTATGTACAAATCTTGCCAATCACCATCTCCCTCCCCTCCCCCAGATTTCTACTTCACTCTTTTCAATCAATGTCTTTTAAATTATTTTATTTATTTATTATTATTATTTTTTTTTTAGAGAGAGAATGCACGCATCAGTGATGGGGAGGGGCAGAGGGAGAGGAAGAGAGAGGATCTTAAGCAGGCTTCACACTCAGCGTGGAACCTGATGCAGGGCTCAATCTCACAATCCTGAGATTATGATCTGAGCTGAAATCAAGAGTCGGATGCTTAACCAACTGAGTGACTGAGGAGCCTCCAATCTAATGACTTTTAGATTGAATTATTCATAAAAGGAGAGAGAGAGGAAAAGAAGGAAGAAAAATTGCTAATTTTTAATTTAAAGCTGATGCTGGTAGATCTTAGTTACTAATTCTTTCTTTGGTTTTCATTGAAAAGTGGTATCTCTATCATGTGTGAGAAATAAGTTATATTTCCTCCTAGCACATATTCATGTTAGTGTAAGCATGTTGCTCTAATTAGGATCCTTATCTCTATGTGGTAAACCAAATAATGGTGGTTTAGATGAGACAGAATTTTTTTCCCAACTTATACACTAAGCATTTATTGGTTAGGCACTGTTATAAGTGCCCTATAATAGTACACATTCTTGATGCTAGCTTTTTAAACAAATTTGGACATAAGTGTTATCTACTCTAAACACCAAAACTCAGGGTTTGCTTATATGCTTTATATAAATTATGGCTCATTCTGGCTCAGTAGTGCTAAACTCACTTAAATTGATATTTTCAAAAGATGAAACATATTCATCAAATGTTGATTTTGCACAACAGCTACATTTTACATAATTTAGCCTGACAAAACTGTGAACTGTGAGTTTTCTGTGTCAAATAGCATTTGTGTTTTTTGGGGTTTTCTTTGTGGTTCATCAAACTGTAGTTTAAGATGCAGAATCATATAACAACAGGAACCCAAACTGAGAAGGCCGTGGGCAGTTCAGAGGAGGCCAAACTTGGAGGAAAAAGGTGCTGGACTCCAAACATATTGCTGCAAATGTTTATGTATGCTTTTTATGTAAAATGACTTTATTAATTAAGACCACATCATGTGCCTATATGCTTATTGTGACATAACCAAATCACCTGATAGAATTCTTTCCTAACATAAAAGACTTTCAGACTTACGGAAATGTGAACTCTGGCTTGATAGGCAACGGACTTTGGTGCTAGTCTTGAAATTTTTGTCAGAATTTCCTTCGATTTTCTGTTTTTGTTTCCACCTTGCAAGATGGAAGCAAAACAGTACCAGCTTACACTTTTTGTTCAAGTATGTTACTAACTTAAAAGGGATTTGTGACAGATGCAAGGGACACCAGCAATTGTGTAGCCTATGGTTGTATAGCTTTTTGAAAGCAACAGGTCTCTTTTTTTTCTGAAGAATCTGTGCATGAGAGCCTTTTTAATAGCTATAGCTAAAAGATTAGGGTGGATTTATTTTGCTAATAACTGCTCAGGCTGGGGGCCTGAGGCCTGGCAGGTCTGGCCTCACCTTTCCTTCAGGACCTCTGGGGTCTGCAGAGTACAGTTTGAAATCCCCTGAGCTCTTCCACTTCACCCCCATTTTATAGTTGAGAAAAACCCAGGCCCAGATGCAAAGTGACTTATCAGAAGTTGGACAGAGAATTTGCACTGAAGCTGAGATCCAATCTCTGGTCTTTTGACTCTCAATCAAGTATTCCTTCCATTAAAATAAGTTTTATTGTGATTCTCCATTTTTAATCTTTTAGAAGGCTCTAAAATTTGTTTATATGTAGACGACATCATGATTTTTTTAAATTTTACTTATTTATTTGACAGAGAGAGAGATCACAAGTAGGCAGAGAGGCAGGCAGAGAGAGAGGGGGAAGCAGGCTTTTTGCTGAGCAGAGGGCCCGATGCAGGGCTTGATCCCAGGACCCTGAGATCATGACCTGAGCTGAAGTCAGAGGCTTAACCCAATGAGCCACCCAGGCACCCCAATATCATGATTTTTAATCTATCACTCTTTTCTCTTTTTTAAAATTAATATTTGTTTGAGAGAGTGAGCGTGTGTGGGAGTGTGGGAGGGGCAGGGGGAAGGAATCTTCAAGTAGACCCCCTGCTGAGTGTGAGCCTCCCCTCCCCCATGGGGCTTGAGCCCACCACCCATGAGATCATGACTCCAGCCAAAACCAAGAAAGAGTCTGATGCTTAACCGAATGAGCCACCCAGGCACTCCTCTATCATTCTTTTCTATTTGCTGAAGTACATATACACTTATTGTCACAAGAATGCTCATTCTTGGTTGAATTGCTGCCACTCAAAACAATATGGCAAAGAACTTTGTAGTTATAGCTGCTCTCTACCAAGCTTCCTAGTTCAAAGCATTCTGTTTTCTATTCTCATTCTGTTTTCTATTACTAATATTTGGGGTAATATTTGATGCCTCTTATTCCTTACCTTACTATCCACTCATTTACAAAACCTAAGTCACCATAAATTATTTCAGATGAACAAACTGGATGTTGTACTTTTTTCTAACAACAAACTAAAACTGAATGTCAGGTACACGTTCTGCTTGTGTTGCACACTGAGAAAAAAGATGAGTAAGACATAAGATTCAGGCAGTCTTCCCTCCTCCTTTCCTCTCTACTCCCAGCTGTCCTCTTGATGAGTTCACAAACTAGTGGGAAAGTGAGGTCCCCATGATAGAGGTAAACTCAGCTAGACAATGAAATCTTTCTCACATATGAGTCTTTTATTCCTGATTTTACTCATTCAATTTATTTGTGGGTTTCAGTTAGAATGGTTCACCATGCTCTCACATTATATTTTTTGTCGATCTCTTTTGCTCTTATTATCCAGCGAGTCAAAAACCAAGTACTGATGTGAGTGCTTAAAGACCTTCCACTATGTTTCTGCCACCCCTCCCATGCCAATAAAAGCATGTACCTTCTGTTGCCTTCTTCCTTCCTTTTGTCCCTTAACCAGATTCTCCTATCAAGTCCTGTTTTCTTCTGAAAGGAAGTGTTTTTTAGTTATCCCCACCTCTTGGATCAGTGGTTCTCATATATTTTCCATCATGTTTTGTTTGGAAACATTGGTTTGTACACCTGAATCCTTTCTGACCTTCACAAAATCGATTCTGTAGAAAGCTTTTATTAATCCAGTTCTACCTATCTCCACAAACAAAGGCATCATAATCTTGGCGTTGTCCAAGAGTTTCCATGCATTAGGAAGTAATATGACCTTTTATTTTGACATTTGTCCTGTTGAGTCTTTAACTTTTTTTTTTTTTGTATTGGTGGAGGTTGAAATAAATTGCCCTGTGAAATTATTGTATTTTGTGTAAGGATATTTAGGGCATTGTTCACAATATTATAGTCATAAACTTGGTAAATTATGTGACTGATCGTGTTTCTCTTTTTTTGCACTGGTTGCCAGTATGCTCAGAACAAATCGTGTGGCTAATCAGAAAGTGGTTAGAACCTCACAGTGTTTGCTACTTTTTTCAACCTTACCTAGTGGCTTTACCTTATTTTTCTTCCTTATTATCCTTTGCTGCCTAATTTCCTCTGTATTTTTTTTTAAGATTTTATTAAGTTATTTGAGAGAGAGAGAGAGAGACAAGTGTGGGGAGCAGGGAGAGGGAGAGAGGCGGACTGCCTGCTGAGCAGGGAGCCTGATATGGGGTTTGATCCCAGCACCCTGGGATCATGACCTGAGCTGGAGGCAGACCTGAGCTGGAGGCAGACGCTCAACTGACTGAACCACCCAGGTGCCTCTTTCTCTGTATTTTTGTTTAATCTCACCACAAATAATTTTTTGTACATTTAAACCACTTTAATTCATGTTTGGAAAAAGGTGTAACAAAACAAAACATGATTGCTTATTAAGCTATAGATTTAAGTAGTTAACTAACTGGAGAGCAAGCCTGTAATTCTTGACATTCTGTGTGGCTTCAACTCAAGTGTGGGACTCCAGTGTGCACTTAGGTATGTTGGCCAAAGAGCCAAAGAGAAGACATTTCGAATATAAAGTAATACTATTTATTTGAGAAGATTTTAGAGAATTTTTGGAAAGTGTGTAAGGAGGCTACTTGTTTCTATTTGGAGCTTTGATTTTTATGTTTTTTTTTTCCTTTCAAAATCTGCTTTAAATGATACCTTTTCTCTGGAAGAACTAATTGTATATCTTAGAAAGTAGTATTGGATGATCAATATGCAAATTTGCTTTGAGACTGGCTTATATGCATGCATTATCTAAAACCTGCTTACCAGTGCTATAGTCTATGCTGTTGTAAATTCAAGTGTGCTGTCTCATGATGTTGAGGAAACTGCCGTTGGAAAAGTGGATGTGTTCTGTTGATGCTAATCAAAGTGACAAATAGTGTTTCACTGAAAAAAACAGCTGGTAAGCAAAAATTTTAGGAAATGATTAGGAAACTTGAGACTGAAAAAAAAAAGACCCTAAACCCTTGATCAGTCAACAAGGACTTATGGAGCGTGCGTGGTATGTAAGGAGTTTCTTGCTACACATGTGATTTATAGTAAATAAGTTATATCAGATGGTATCTCTAAGAGGATTTTCTACATTTGCATGCCAAAGAACAACTGGAAATAATGACTTTAATTATTCAGTAAATTATAGGCATTAAAAAGTCTAACCTTATCCAGTAAAAACTGTTTGGAGCCAGAAAAAATTATCAGTATCCCACGAGCCTTGCTATTAGACTGCACGGGTCAGTTATTGGGTCTTGGAAGTATGCTGCCCAGTGAGCACTGTCAAAAAATTATTTTTGAAACCCTTGGGTGTTTTAAGAAATATAGAAATTTTTTCAGTTAATAGGTGAGTGAGTGATCATGATGATGGTGATGATGATGATGGTAATATCAAGTGACCACCATTTCTATAGCCTTACTCTGTGCCAGACTGTGCTTAGCACTGTACATTTATTACCTCAGTTAATCCTAACAATAACCCTATGGGGTAGGTTTTATTATTTTCATTTTTACAGATTAGGAAATAAAAGATTAGGGGGTTTAACAGGGTAGGTTAATGCCTTAAAATTGTGTTGTTGTGCAACACAATCAAGGTCTATTTTCCTTCTGTGAAATGAGGGCCCAGGAGAGGACTGCTTTGCTCCATGCAGCCTTTTGAGTGCAGGCTCTTTCCATCTAGTAGCTGTGCCATCTGAGGGTTCCAGGATCCACCCTTGGATCCTCTACACCTGGCTGGGAGATGAGATTAGTGAATGTGTGGAGCAGGAGGGCTCCTTTTTAATTGCTGCCTCTGGGAGTGACACACATCACTTTCACTCATATTTCCTGGCCAAGTACTACCCCTAATGTCAAGGGAACCTGGTATTTATGTGGCTCTAGGAAGAAGAGGAAATGGGCATGATGAGCATCTAGCCAGGGTTTGTCACAAGATATTGGACTCAGATTGTATAACTGCTAAGGGGTAGAGCTGAGATGCAGAATCAGTGCCTTCCCTCTTCAAGAAACATGCTACAAGACCCAGAAAGCAAATATCCTTCTAGTCAAGGAACAAAATTACATCATTGAGCTTAAGATTTATGTTATAATTTGAAGTAAGAAAGGGACCTAAATCTATAGGTTAAGTTTA
Organism: Ailurus styani; assembly: GCA_002007465.1. Taxonomy (NCBI): domain Eukaryota; kingdom Metazoa; phylum Chordata; class Mammalia; order Carnivora; family Ailuridae; genus Ailurus; species Ailurus styani. The sequence continues at coordinate 1,673,062 of LNAC01000131.1, read as the reverse complement.
CTGCTGCTAGGATGAGAACATTAATTGCTTCTGTGAAATGGGCTTGAAAATGTCCAACAGGATTTCAAGAAGGGCTTCGTAGTGTCACCAAGAGTCCGACAGGCCATAGGCAGCCTGGGATAGACTTTCTGCCTTAAATAATGAACTCTAAGACCCCCTGCTGTATTAATGGCAAGAAGGCATTTTATAGAGAGTATTCGATTGGGTTCATTCACGAGGAGACACATGTCTCGAATGATAATTCACTCATGAACAGTAAAAGACATGGATAGATTTTTTAAACAAAACCACAGAATAGTTATATCTGTGTAATGGGTAAGTACATGTGTGTATTAGATTGAACCAAATGAAAAGGCCAATATTTGATTATTTTTGACTTACAGGAAGGCAATTTCACATGGTCTAACCTAATACTTATTGGAAGTGAGTGTCTACAATAACTGGTAATCTGTAAATACATTATTTCATCATGTGAACTCAGTGCTTATCAAGTAGTCTTATGTTATCCACAGGAAATTCCAAGTAAAAATGACCCCCAGGTATTCTAAGTAGGGGGCCTGCCCAGCCTCCACGGACCCAGGTGATGAGTAGCATTCTTCATGAACAGTTGGAGCAGGACCTCTTGAGGTGGGAGTGTGCTCGCCCCTCCTGTTTCTGTGGGGAAACTTTCTCATTGTTCCAGAAATCCCCTATTTCATTCACTTGAATCAGTTTGGTTGTTTTGAAAGCAGCTTTTAAGTGCAAATGTTTAAAAGAGAAATCGTCCAGTGAATCACTGTCAGAAAATAGCACCTTTGTTTGCCAGCAAAGTGCAAGGCTGTGATGTCCTCAGACCAAAAACAGAGGTTTAGATGAAGAAGAGTGATATGTTAGAAGTTTGGGGCTTCAGAAGTACTAGGCACTGGTCAGTTTGAGGATGCTGTGTACCTTCTGTGATTGAAGATTCGGAGTCACTGGATGGAAGAAGGGATAGAGAAAGGAAACTGGAGTGATGCTGGAGATAAGTTCAGCTTGGTCGCAGTTTTGTGCAGGGCCGATTTTACAATGACTGTGGTGTCCACAGAAGGAGAACTTATTTTCCAACTCTACTGCATGATTCTGAAAATCTCCTATATGTTCTAAATTTTTTTTTGAAATTTGGTGTACTGATGGTCCCAGTCTAAAAATCTAAAATGGCATTTACTTTTAACTCCAAGAAAATAAAAGAGCTGTGTGGAAAGAGGTATAGTATTGTGTAAGGAGTGGTTAGAAAGGTAAATAATTATTGGCCACATTTCCTGTGTTTTCTGAATTTCATATATTCTCTCCTGTTGTCCTCAAATTGTGCTCTTATTGCCCGCCACTCAGCTTTTCCTTTTATTGCTCCAAAATCAATATATATGAATGATATTGGGACCTCTTAATGTTTGAGTGCTCAGTCTTTGACATCTTTTATTCCTCTATTTTTGTTCCCTTGGGAATCTCATTAAGTCTCATGGCTTTAAACATAAACTGTTAGCTTAAGAGTCTCAAATTTATATATCCATTTTGGATTTCTCACCTTTATCTCCCTACTGGAATATCTGACTTGGGCATCTATCTCCATTGTCAAGTAGACTTGTCAAACGTAACAAAAACTGCATTTCTGAATTTCCACTAGGCTGTTTCACGTATTGCCTTCCCCTTTTCATTAGATGGCAATTCCATCTTTCTGGTTGCTCAGGCCCAAAATATTGGAAAATATACTTGTATCCTCTTTTTTTCCCTCATAGCTCACATCTAATCTGTCAAAATGTCATTGATGTCACCTTGAAAATACATCCAGAGTTATATTGAGACAGTATAATCTGTATTCTGTGTTATTGCAGTGGGCTCCTACCTGTCTCCAGTTCTTCTTTCCACACATTCCCAGCACCCCAGCCAGATGGTCCACCTCTTCTCTCCCTAGTGCAGTGCTCACTATGGCACTCAGAGTAAAAGCAAAAGTTCTCACAATGCCCCCAGGCCCTGTGGCCAAATCTATCTCACTCACCTCCATGATCTCTCATAACTCATCCTTTCCTCCTTGTCCTTCTCTTACTCCACTCTAGCCATATGGCTTTCCTGACAGTCCATGATAAGGATGGACATAATCCTAGCTTAGGTTCTTCCTGCTGGCTGTTCCCTCTGCCCCCAGACATACACATGGCTAACTTCCTCACCACCTTCAAATTTTTGCTAAAATTTCATCTTTTCAGCTCTGGCTACTTTGAGGAAAGTCGTAACTCTTCTCCCTGTCCTGACTCCACAGATCTACTCAGCTTTACTGTTTTCGGTAATATGTGCCACCTTCCACTATGATCTATGAATATATACCATGTAATTTACCTTTTTATATATTTAAGGTTTTGTAATCTGTCTCTTATATCATTAGAAAATAAGCACCACAAGGATGAAGAGGTTTTTTGTTTCTCTCACTGATGAACCTAAAATGAGACTGGTATACATCATACATTCTCAATAAATATTTGTTGACTGATTATTATTATTTGTTATATGGAGGTTAATTATTTAATACATTTGAATTAAATCATCATACGATTTACATGAAGCTCATTGAACGCTTTCTTTTGGAATTAGATATAAGTAAAGAAAACAATGACAAATGTTAGTTGTCCAATAGGAAACTTTAGAAAGAAAATGACATATGCTTCCTTCAGCAGAATTTTATTTTTATTTTTATTTATTTTTATTTTTTTTTAAAGATTTTATTTATTTATTTCACAGAGGGAGAGAGATCACAAGGAGGCAGAGAGGCAGGCAGAGAGAGAGAGGGGGAAGCAGGCTCCCCGCTGAGCAGGGAGCCCGATGCGGGCCTCGATCCCAGGACCCTGAGATCATGACCTGAGCCGAAAGCAGAGGCATTAACCCACTGAGCCACCCAGGCGCCCAGAATTTTAAACTTGAACTGTGATTGGACTTCTGCCATCTTTAATTATGGACCAGGTAATGTGGACCAACACTCCTCTTGGTATTGACTGAAAAGCTTAACAAAATATTTAAAAATCTTCTGAAATCACCTAAGAACTGACAAAAGAGTAAAGAATTACCTTGCAAAGACCTGCGAGAAGACAGTACATGAGCCTGGCATTTGAGATGACTTTTGCATGGTAGGAAACATTTGCCAACCTAGAACAGGTGGATGAAAGGATGAGCACTGCTTGTGAAAGCCTCAGAGGACACAGGGGACCTAAATTAGAGTTCAGTGATACCAAGAGTGAAGGGTCCATGGGACTGCCAGTTGTGGATGGGGCACCAAAAGTCTGCACCTTTGCAATGAGACATAAAGCAACTCTTGCGTGGATTCTAGGAAGCCTTCCAGTTATCCATGCGCCCCAAAACTTCAAACCTTGAAGTTTGATCAAATTGAGCCTAGATTGCCAGTGCAACCTGAGCTCCTAGCAGAAGCAAGTGAGTCTTCTCTTAGAGGAGGACAAAGGTCATTCTCAGCCTCAAATTATAACTCTAAGATTTTTTTCCCCAACTCTAATGTCCACTACATTGTTAAAGATAAGAAAAAGAGACAAGAACACATGATTGAGAACAGAACACTGAAAGGGATCCATGGGACATCTGCCCATAGAATTACCAGAAGCAGAGCAGCATAAACCATGTTTATTATGCTTATGGAGATAAAATTCAGTCTTAAATATTTCATGAAGAAACTGGAAACTATAAAAAGTGATACTCAAATTTGAAAGAGAGTGAATTAGAAATTCTAAAATTGAAAAATATAATAATCAAAGTGGAAGTGTTTTGCCTACCCACTATTATTCCCTAACAATGAAATATTCTGTGTTGAAGGGATGCGGTGGTGGTGAATATTTCTCTTTTATTTTCACTTTTTCTGGTTATGCTTTTATCTAACCTTGGATTTTTTCCTGATATTTTTCTGGCTTATCAAGTTTAAGGTGAGATATAAAGTAATTGTTAAATATGATTATATTTTCATTCTCAATGTTACATGTTCATTCTCAATGCTCCTTTGTGACAATTTAGTGATAGTTATCTTGTTTAGGATACTTCATGTTTTGTTTTTTGTTTTGTAACTGTTCTGCAGTTGCTCCTTTTATATGTAGACATAAGAGGGTTTTTATTTTTGCCATTTCTTTATTCTTTTATTGCAGTATTTCCTGTTAGATAACCAAATTTAAACATCCATGAACTCTACACATAGTACTTTTGGAACAAGGTTTTCTTCTTATATTTTCTCCTTTGATAATGGGTTAACTTAGCTATGAGAATTTCAAGAATAACAGGATTGTAGAGTGAGAAGAGGAGCTGAGGCCAAAATTTAAGCCTGCCCTTCTCATTTTAAAGAATGCTGTGGCTTTGGAGATGCTGAATGTTCCAGACTGGTCTCATTGTTCATACCAGACTCAAAGCTGACTCATGTCAGTGATATCAGAAGGTTCAGCAAAGCAATTCTCTTGTACTTTGAAGGCATTTGTTTAACTGTGGTATTAGTTATTTTCAGAGAGTTTTATAACCCTGAGATTGCATATTTGAAAGAGACTGTACTGGAAGAAGACATACCAGATGGCATAAAGGGGGAAAAAGCCAACCTAATCTAAAATGTGGTAATAAATGAATTTTTATTTAATTAGTATGCTAATGATTAATAGGAAAGTCAATATAACTGACACCAAAGATATATTAGACATGTATTATAATAAACACTCTGATTTGTGCTGCTATAGTCTGTCAGATTGACATATCCCTGCTTGTGTTTTATGTGACACAGGAGTAAAGAAAGAAAAGTATCTATTGTCGCCAGGCATACACTGAATGGTGGCTTTATTTGAACAACTCCCATCTTCCTTCCTGAGGAGCAGCATTAGAGTAGCCAAGTGTCCTGAAGGATCTGATACAAGAGCAATGGTTTCCAGGTAGAGCCAGTGATTGAGCCAGGTGAGTGGCACTTTTGTGGTTGTAGGTGTTCTATATGTTTGCAGATCACATTCCTGACCAGTGGCTACAGCTTAAAGAACAGAATCATGCTCTCAGAAATCAGAGTTTCAGGGGTCCAAATGAATGGGTTGGGATTCAGATGAGGGTGCCTATTCATGGTGGGAGGAAGAGGGAACCTGAGGACAAATCAGAAAGGCAGAAGCACAGTCACACAGATGAGAAAAACATGACTGGGGCTTCTAGGACGAGCTTCTACCAGAGGTATCCAAGCTGGGACATTCATCCTGAGGACTGCACCATGATCCATGGTAGCAAAGAAGAGAAACACTAGCACTGTTATTTATATTTATTTTCATCTCATTCTTTAGAAAAGTACACTTCTGTGTGTGTCTTATGACGTATATAATAGCGTACTACAATAGAACTTGTATGTAATTTACATGTAAATAAAGGTACATGTACCAGGATGCATGCTCAATAATCTTTGCTAGTGGGTGTTATCATCTCATGCCTAGGTACAGGGAGATTAGTCCACTGGTTAATTCAGCTTTGTACAGTGTTGGCTCAAAAAATCCAATGAGACTGAACATATAGGTGACGGGGCTGCTCAGTCATTGCTAAGAGGTAAGCAGAGCAAGGACTGGCAAGCTCTGAGAATCCTGTGCAGTTTTATTGACTTAGGCCCACCTGTCCTTCCTTCTCTCCCTCCTCCTTCCCTCCCTTCCTCCTACTTTTCTTCCTTTCTCCCTTTCCTCCTTTCCTCCTTCCCTCCCTCTTTTTGCAAGTACTTGGTCCTGGGACCTAGTTCTTTAATTCTTTACTTTTTTTTTCTTTTTTTTTTTTTTTTACATGAGAGATTGAGAGAGGGAGCATGAGCAGGGAGGAGGGGCAGAGGGAGAAGCAGACTTCCTGTGAGCAGGGAGCCTAATGTGGAACTTGATCCAGGAGCCTGGGATCATGATCTGAGTCAAAGACAGATGCCTAACTGACTGAGCCACCCAGGAGCTGTAGTTCTTGACTTTTTTTTTTTTTGAGAATTTTTAACAACTAGCAAAATATCATTTATACACTTGATAGTATGATCTTCTATTCTTTTGGATTTTAGAAGCTTATCAGAAATATACAAATCTCTTTAGATGTTTTTTCTTTCAGAAAGTGCCTTTTATTCTTTTTCTAGATTAGTAGCACAAAATAAATAGTCAAATTATAATTATCCTAAAAAAACTCACAATGACCATTTTCCCAGTTTTATTAAGAAAAAATTGACATACCTCATTGGATAAATTTTAGGCATACAGCATGATGGTTTAATTTACATATGTTGTGAAATGATTATTGCAGTAGGTTTAGCTAACATCCATCTTCTCATACAGATACAATAAAAAGAAAAGAAAGAAAAAAGAAAAAATACATTCTTGGGATGAAAACTCAGGATTTACTCTCTTAATAACTTCTCTGTGTATCATGCAACAGTATAATTATAGTCATCCTGCTGTACATTACACCCCCTACATTAGTTACTTACCTTGTAAGTGGAAATTTGTACCTTTTGACCACACTTCCTCAGTTCCCTTTCTGCCCTCTACCTCTGGTAAGTACAAGTCTTTTTCTATGATTTTTTTTTTAAGATTCCACATATAAGTGAGATCATAGTATTTGTCTTTCTCTGTCTTATTTCACTTAGCATAATGCCTTCAAAGTCCATCCATATAGTTACAAAGAGTAGAATTTCCTTGCTTTTTATGGCCAAATAATATTCCACTATTTATATACCACAACTTCTTTATCCATTTGTGCATTGATGGACATTTAAGTTGTTTCCATGTCTTGGCTATTGTAAATAATCCTGCTATGAACATGGGGGTGCAGGTATCTTATCCAGTTAGTGTTTTCATTTCCTTTGGATATATTCTCAGAAGTAGAGTTGCAGGATCATATGGTAGTTCTATTTTTAGTTATTTGAGGATCCTCCTTACTGTTTTCCATAGTGGCTGTACCAATTTACATTCCCACCTACAATGCACAAGTGTTCCCTTTTCTCCACATCCGTGCAGAATTTTTCCTCTCTTGTCTTTTTGATCATGACCATTTTAACAGGCATGGGGTGTTATCTCGTTGTGTTTTAATTTACATTTCTCTAATGACTAGAGATGCTGAGCATTTTTTCATGTACTTGTTGGCCTTTCATGTATTGTCTGGAGAAAAGTCTATTCAGTCTTTTGCCCATTTTTTAGCTGGGTTATTTGTTTTTGTTTGTGTTTTTTTTTTTTTTTTGTTATTGAGTTGTATGAATTTTAACCTATTTTGGATATTAACATCTTATCAGATATATGGTTTGCAAATATTTTTCTCTTCTGTAGGTTATGTTTTCATTTTGTTGATGGTTTCTTTTACTGTACAGAACTTTTTAGTTTGATGTAGTCCCATTTGTTTATTTTTTATTTTGTTGCTTGTGTTTTAAGTGTCATATCCAAAAATCATTGCCAAGACCCATGTCAAAGAGATTTGTTCCTATGTTTTCTTTTAGGTGTTTCATGGTTTCAAGTCTTATATGTAAGTCTTTAATCCATTTCTAGTCAATTTTTGTGAGTGGTGTAAGCTTTGGGTCCAGTTTCATTCTTTACATATGAATATCCATGTATCCCCACCACCATTTTTTGAAACAACTGTCTCTTATCCATTGAGTATTTTTGGCTCCCTTGTCAAATATTAGTTGACGTTATGCTTGGCTTTCGGTTTGGTTTCATTGGTCTATTTGTTTTTATGTTAGTACCATGCTGTTTTGAGAACTATAGCTTTTAGTATAGCTTAAAATCAGAAAGTGTGGTGTCTTCTGCTTCATTCTTCTTTCTCAGGATTGCTTTGGCTATTCAGGTCTTTTGTGGTTTCATATACATTTTAGGAGTTTTTTTTTTTTTCACTTCTAAAGAAAATATCATTGAATCTTGATAGGGGAGGCCATTAAATCTACAGATGGCTTTTGGCAGTAGACATTTTGACAGTATTAATATTTCTTTTTTTTTTTTAAAGATTTTATTTGACAGAGAGAGACACAGTGAGAGAGGGAACACAAGCAGGGGAGTGGGAGAGGGAGAAGCAGGGTTCCCGCTGAACTGGGAGCCCAGTGCGGGGCTCGATCCCAGGACCTGGGCCGAAGGCAGACGCTTAACAACTGAGCCACCCAGGCACCCCAACAGTATTAATATTTCTAATCCATGAATACAGGATACCTCTCCATTTATTTGTGTCTTCTTTGATTTTTTTATCAATATCTTGTAGTTTTCAGAGTAGAGATCTTTTACCTTTTTAGTTAAACCTATTCCTAAATATTTTACTGTTTTTGATGGGACCAGTGTCTGTCTTTCCTTATCAGAAAATTTGTCATTAGTCACAATGACTATTTTTAACTTACTGTTACTTTAGCCATTGTTACAATTGCCAGTCTAATTTAGACTTTTATACCTTGAGCTCTGAGCCAACAGCTTTTATCTTTTCTTTATCTGTCCTTATGTCTGGTGTGTGCAGCCTAGATAATGAAACAGCATCATTCTGGCAATCAGAGACTGGAACTTCAGGATACAGACTGGGTAAGGCTCAGGGAGATAAAATTAGCCTTTATTTACAGTACATGAGAATAAACTAGACTGTCAGAATATAGCAACACTGTGTCATGCTACATTCAGTAAGTGTTTACTGAGTACCTCTTACAGGCTAGGCGCTGTGCCAGCTGCTGCAGAAGTTGAGGGGGAAGATACAGGGCAATATAAGATATGTTATTGGATCTTAAGAAGCTTATAATATAGTTGGAGTGATAAACCATACACATACATAAAGGTAAGTAACAGTTATAAGTGCCAAATATGTATTACAGACAATAAGATTTTAAGAGCTCAGGAGAAACATGAGTCTTTTTTTCCCCTTTTGTTTTCTTCCTTTAATCTCTCTGCACTTCTTCAAATCTGTTCATATTTCTTAGCTGATTTGATGTGGATGATTGTAATGCTTATACAAAAGGACAGATAAACTTAACTATAGACAAACCTAATTACTGTATTTGGTTTCTTTCATCCATCCATTCATCCCTCAATCATCCATCTATCACCCAATATTTATAAAACCCTTTTTATGTACCAGGCAACATGCTAAGTGATAGAATTACAAAGTGTATTACAAAGGATACAAAAGTATGCTCATTTCATATTTGCTGATGAAAAAGTCTACTTTGATCACAAATGAGTGACTTTGGGATACTAATAAATGATAGATTCAGCTCGAGGATCGTATTCATTCATTCATTCACTCACTGACTTATACATTAAATGTTTATTCTTATATACTAGGCACCATGTTCAGTGATGGGGATATAGTTGTAAAAAGGCAAAGCATGGACCCAGCCTGTACAGTAAAACTGGTTCTAGCTTTCATAGTCCTTACAATTTTTTTTTACTCCTTACAGTTTAGCAGAAGCAAACATTAAACAAATAGTTGGTCCATGCACAACATGGGTTTGAACCATGCAAGTCCAATTAAATGGATTTTTTTCCATAAATACAGTGTAGTACTATAAATATATTTTCTCTGTATTATGATTTTCTTAATAATATTTTCTTTTCTCTGGTTTACTTTATTGTAAGAATATGATATATAACATATAATATACAAAATATGTGTTAATCAACTATTTTTATTATCAGTAAGGCTTCTGGCTAATAGTAGGCTATTAGTATTAAGTTTTGGGGAGTCAAGAATTGTTTTTTTTTTTTTAAAGATTTTATTTATTTATTTGACACAGAGAGGGAGAGAGATCACAAGTAGGCAGACAGGCAGGCAGAGAGAGAGGAAGAAGCAGGCTCCCTGCTAAGCAGAGAACCCGACACGGGACTCGACCCCAGGACCCTGAGATCATGACCTGAGTGGAAGGCAGAGGTTTTAACCAACTGAACCACCCACGTGCCCCGTGTCTGTGATGTTGATGGATGGGTTAGCAAGAGAAAAGGGAGGGGGAAATGCTTATACTACACAGAGTACAAGCACCATCTCTTAATTAAAAAGGAAGGAAAGAAGGAAGGGAGTGAGGAGGGAGGGTGGGTTATGGACATTGGGGAGGGTTTGTGCTATGGTGAATGCTGTGAAAGATGTAAGCCTGATGATTCACAGACCTGTACCCCTGGGGCAAAGAATAAAAAAAAAGTTTTATAGGATTTTTGATATGTGCAGGGGCATCAGTGCCCTTAACCCCCATGTTGTTGAAGGGTCAACTGTAATTACTGAATCATAATTGTGAAAAATGCTGTGTAAGAGCAAAACCAGGGCCATGGGAGCATATAAAAAGGAGGACTGATCTCTCTTTGACAAATGATGTTGGAAAAACTGGACAGCAGCATGCAAAAGAGTGAAATTGGACCACTTTCTTACACCATACACACACAAAAAAATTCAAAATGGATTAAAGACCTAAATGTGAGACCTGAAACCATAAAAATCCCAGATGGGAGTGCAGGCAGTAATTTCTCTGATATCAGCTGTAGCAGCTTTTTTCCTAGATAGGTCCCCAGAGGCATGGGAAAGAAAAGCAAAAATAAACTATTGGGACACTGTCAAAATAAAAAGCTTCTGCGCAGCGAAGGAAGTAATCAATCAAACTAAAAGGCAACCTACAGAATGTGTGAAGATATTTGCAAATGATGTATCAGGGTTAGTATTGAAAATATATAGATGTTATAAAACTCAACACCCAAAAACCAAGTAATCCAATTAAAAATAGGCAGAATGGGCACCTGGGGGGCGCAGTGGGTTAAGCCTCTGCCTTCGGCTCAGGTCATGATCTCAGGGTTCTGGGATCGAGTCCCGTGTCGGGCTCTCTGCTCAGCAGGGAGCCTGCTTCCTCCTCTCTCTCTGCCTGCCTCTCTGCCTACTTGCGATCTCTCTCTCTCTCTCTCTCTCTCTCTGTTAAATAAATAAAATCTTTTAAAAAAAATAAATATAGGCAGAAGACAAACCGACATTTCTTTAAAGAAGACATCTGAATGGCCAATAGACACTTGAAAAGATGCTCATCATCACTTATCATCAGGGAAATGCAAATCAAAACCATAATAGGCTATCACCTCACACTTATCAGAATGGCTAAAATAAAAATACACAAGAAACAACAGGTATTGGTTTCATTCTTTTTTATGACTAATATTCCATTTTATACACACACACACATACACACACACATCTTCTTCATCCACTCATCAACCAGTGAATACTTGGGCTGCTTCCCTATTTTGGCTATTATAGATAATGCTGCTATTAATATCAGGGTCCATGTATCCATTTGAATTTGTGTTTTTATACACTTTGAGTAAATACCCAGTGGTGTGATTGCTGGATTGTAGGGTATTCTATTTTTAACTTTTTAGGGAAACTCCATACTGTTTTCCACAGTGGCTGCACCAGTTTGCATTCCCACCAACAGTGCACAAGACTTCCTTTTTGTCTACATCCTCATTTGCCATTTGCAGTGACATGAAAATGTCAGACAAAACACATTTCAAAGTTGCTTACATCTCTCCTGGTGTTAGGAGATACAGAAAATAGTTCAATAGCACTGATGTTGAATGAATAGGTAGAAAGCCTCTTGTGCCCAGGACTTAGAATTGTGTGTGGCACGTGGTAGATGTACAATATTGGTAAGTGAACCAATGATAGAATTTCTGCATCACAACCAGGCACATTATAGGTAATGGAAAAATACTGGCTGAATTCAGTGGAATCTCTTGGAAACTGGAGAAGAATGTTAAATTGATGACTTAGAATAAATGTGTTAATATTATGCATATTTAACACTTAATATTGAATGTTTCCATAAAGCCAAATTAAATGTAAAACTCTTGACATATTTTTATCTGTTTCACTTAGTTTTTCTACACCTCAAAAAATGTTTTTGTTTGTTTGTTTGAAACTAAACCCCATGGATTAAACCATCTGCCTGCTGTTTTCAAAATGAAAAAATTATTTTTTCCCAAATGAATGAGCTATTCTAGAATATAAACCCTTAGAGGGCAAGAATTAATATTTTCATGTTATTTAATATTCTTCAAAGGCAAATGCAAACCCATGTACTCAAGAGACACTGATAAACACCAGCTAATTATGATCAAGCCTCTTGAAACCAGGCTTAAAATAGTTCTTTTTCAGTTTGTCAAAATTTTATCTATATTTAGCAACACAAAATTTTAAAAAAGCAGATAGTTCTTTGTTTTCTAGATTGTCAAAATATTATCTGTATTTAACACAAAATTAAACAGAAATCCAAACATCTTCTAAATATTTTTTTAAATGTGTAGGTAAAAATCAAACAAAGTATCTTAATCTCTGGGATTTCACAATTGTTTCCAGTGGTTTTGTTTTATCATTAGTTTGTTTATAATATCAATCATAATCAGACTTAATTTCCAGCTTCTTACAAGAATTTCAAGATAAATGTAAAGTTGGTAGTAGTATAAATCTCATTCAACAGAAAACTTCTCTAAATGCTGATGAAGCATTTTTGAAGAAATAGAATAATCATAGGCAGTAAGAATGGGAATTTAGGCATCCCTGCTGTATTAATGGTCCTTGTTTTTTTTAAAAACATTTTTTATTGTGTTATGTTAGTCATTAATTTTTGATGTAGTGTTCCATGATTCATTGTTTGTGTATAGCACCCAGTGCTCCGTGCAGTCCATGCCCTTAATACCCATAATCTCAGATTCTAGCTTTTGGCCAATTCTAAACATGCTCACAGCATTGGGATATAGGACTTCATTTCCACTGCAAAGAGAATGGCTGGGGAAGGCAACAACTTTTCTAAAGTATCTTTTAAGAGTTGGGTGCTTTGTATATTGGCTCATTTAACCCTCAGATCAGCTCCATGATAATCTCTCACATTCTGAAATTAGAAAACCAAAACAAGGAGAGATTGCACCAGTTTCTCAAGGACACACAGATGGTAAGTGGAGGAGCGGGATGCTACCACCAGGTAGCCACAAAGGCCTTGTACTCCCAGCACACTGGGCTGGCTCCCTTGATGTTATCCCCTAGAACGCTCAGAGCAATTTTGGCCATTATGCCATAACTCCTTGAGACGTCAGTGGGTAAGGAGATTTTTTCATCATGGAAATTCTATAAAAGAAGACAATAGTCTATAGAAGGATTTTGTGTGATCTTTAATCCCAGAGCCATCCTTAAACTGTGGCACGTGAATGGGGTTCTGACTTAGATAGGAATGTAATTTAATGCCACTTGTTATTATTAGCTCTTTTCCCATATTCTTCTTGACAGATTACCAGAGAATCGCAAACAGTTCCTTTCTCCCATCCAAACTCATTGTTATGTTCTATGTCTAATCTCTCCACCTTCATTAATCTCTCCACTACCATTGACCTTCATCTAGAAGCTGTAAAATGTAACCATAAAATGTTTTTAAGTGTAAAAAGTTTGAGGCAAAGGATATAAAGAAAGAATATTATCAAGAACACAATTTGCAATAACTCCTTATGGATGAATCTGCTACTGTTTCCTGCCTCCTTCCAATTTTTTAAATGATCTAAAACTGAGAAACCAGAAGATTCACAGAGTTTTGGCAAAATCAGTTTTGAAAAATTCACATAAAGATATAATAAAATCATAAAACATTTTAAATATAAAGAATGAAGCTGATGGATTGATGCTTTATCTCACACTAGTGATGGTTGTCGTAACATCTCCTTATTTTGGTGGGGTAGTTTTCATCTAATACTCAATAGATAATAATGTATATATATGAAATTTTTTTGGGAATGATGGGCTGAGATACACACACACACACACACACACACACACACACACAGGGGATAGAAGGTGTGTACACCCCAGAACCCCAGATTCCCCAAAGGACCTTCACTGTCAACTTTGAAATTCCTACTTGCCTTTTCCCAATCAAAGGTTCTCATTGTCATGAATTTCCTGGTTAGTATTTCATTGCTTTTATTTATATCTTCTTATATATGTTTATATCCCTTAATAAGATATTGCTTAGTTTTATATATTTATGGGATTGGAATCATACTTTTGTATTCTTTCTTCAGTTTGTTTTTTTCACTTAACACTATGCTCTTGAGATTCATCTTTGTTATTGCATGTGCTGGGAATTCATTAATTTTCACTACTGATATATATCTATATATATCTATATATCTCAATCACAGTTAATTTGTCAATACCACAATTAATACCACAGTTGATTTGTTCATTCTGTTGTTGGACTTTTGGGCTACTTTTTTTTTTCTTTTCTTTAGTCACAGTGCTCCTGTGAACATTCTTTTTTTTTTTTATTTTTTTTTTATTTTTATTTTTATTTTTTATTTTTATTTTTTTAAAGATTTTATTTATTTATTTGACACAGAGAGAGAGATTACAAGTAGGCAGAGAGGCAGGCAGAGAGACAGGGAGAGGAGGAAGCAGGCTCCCTGCTGAGCAGAGAGCCCGTTGCGGGCCTCAATCCCAGGACGCTGAGATCATGACCTGAGCCAAAAGCAGAGGCTTTAACCCACTGAGCCACCCAGGCGCCCTCCTGTGAACATTCTTGTGTCTGTGTATAAAAACTTCTCTAGGGTATGTGAATAGGAAGGGAATGTTAGATCATAGATTATGCTCATCTTCAATTTTATTTGATAATGTCAGTGTTTTCTATGGCAGCACTACTAATTCAGGCTCCATATCCTTATTAACTAGATATTGTCAGACTTTTAAACTTTTGACAGTCTGGTGAGTGTAAAATGGTTTTTCATTGTGCTTTCAATTTGTATTTGAACCATATTAAAGAGTTTGAGCATTTTTTCTTTTGTTTATTGGCTACTCATGTTAGTACAGTGATGTGCCTCTTCAAGTTATTGGCTATTTCTTTACTGGGTTGTTTGGCTTTTACTTACTGATTTTTAGGAGTTAAAAAATATAGTCTGCATGCACATACTCACTGCATTTTGGTCTTAAAGAGTGCAGAAGTTCCTAAATTTAGTGAAGTTGAATTTATAATTTAAAAATTTATGTATTGTGCTTTATATATCTTAAGAAATCATTCCCTATTTCAAAGTAGTGTAGAGTCTTCTAGTTGTTTCAAAAAAATTTATCATTTTGCCTTTTATATTCAGATCTTCAGTCCACCTAAAATCTATCTCCACCTTCTTTCCTTCTTTTTGGTAGGGTGTAAGGTTGATATTTACTTTTTTCCCCCCAGAATACCAGTTATCACAGTACCACTTATTGGAAATCCATTCCCCACCAATCTGCACAGCCAGCTCTAAACCATATGTATATAGATTTCCTTCTAGCCATTCTGTTCTATTCTACTGTTCATATCTGCTTATTCATTGTCTATCTCTTCATTAATACTACCTGGTCTTAATATTTAAGTTTTGATATCTGTTAAGGCAAATTCTGCTCCCCTATTGTTCCTTTTAAGGAGTACTTTGAGTTCTTAATCTTTCATATAAATTTTGCAGTTGCCTTATCAATTTTCAGTTATATACATGCACACAAAAACATGCTGAAATTTTCACTGGAATTGTATTAAGTCTGTATATCAATTTAGGCAGTTAGGAAGATTTGGCTTGTATACAATATTAAGGTTTTTAGTTTTTGAATATGGCATATTTCTCCATTTATTTAGTTTTTTAAAAATATATTTCAGTAAAGGTTTATGATTTTCACCATAAAAGTCTTATTCATTGTTGTGAAAGCTTAGTAACTTCCAAGCAGGGGGTATTTCCCAATGCCCACTTCAGATATGACTATGAAGAACAATGGTCATGGAGGCACCTTTCAGAAGGAGGAACTGCTAAGATGAAGGAACAATTCCCAAGGGAACTCTTCTGCAAGCACAGAAGAGTTCAATCAAAGATCATCCATTTTTCATCCCACATCCACCTCAGGGTACAGAACTTATATGGATTCTGCAAAAGAATTTCATGATTGGTGATTTCTGATGTTTTTTTTTTTTCCTTCCCCTTTCTAAATGGAATTTTTACTGTAGTTATCCTGACCCAACTCCACAGTTATATTTTGAATGTTAGGAATGTAGATGACCTGTGTGTTCTTTGTTCACAGGTCACTGAGCCTTGAGGAGCCATATCAACATTTGATTGAGAGGACTGTATGTGATCTTAAAATCAGAAATGAGTAAAACAATAAAAAGGGGCTATGTTTTGTCCCTTTTGGGGAAGCAGTGAATGTATCCTATGTGTGAGAAGAGTAAAAAGGTTATCAGATCCCTGCATTAAACCATATAAAATTTTTAACTCAAAATGATCACAGAATTAAATGTAAGAGCTAAAACAATAAAACTATTAGAAGAAAATATAGGTGTAAATCTTTGTGACCTTGGATTAGGCAATGGTTTCTTTGATATGACTTGAAAAGCACATGTAGCAAAAGAAAAAAGGCAATTAGACTTCAAAAATTAAAAAAAACAACCTACCAAGTCTGCAAAACTGATTTAACGTTTGAAAATCAATGACTGTAATCATCACATCAACATGCTAGAGAAGAAAAATTACATGATCATATAAATAGATGCAGAAAAAACATTTGACAAATTCCAACACCTATTCATTATAAAAAGTCTCAGTAACTAGGAAGAGAGGGGAATTTTCTCAGCTTAATAATCTAAAAAATCTCCTATAGCTAGCATCATATGTAATCGTGAGAAGCTCAAAGATGTCCCATCAAGATCAGGAACAAGGCAAGAATGAACTCTGTCATCACTGCTTTTCAACATCATACTGGAAATTCTAGCCAATGTAATAATACAAGAAAAGGAAATGAAGGTATAGACTGGAAGGAAGAAATAAAGCTGTGTTTGTTTGCAGATGACATGACTGTCTATGTAGAAAATCTGAAAGAATCAACAAAAAACTGCTGGAACTAGTAAGTGATTATAACAAGATTGCAGGATACAAGGTCAATATATAAAAGTCAGTTACTTCCTCTATACTAAAAATGAAAAAGTAGCATTTGAAATAAGAAAATTTACATTAGCACCTCCCAAAACGAAATACATAAGTATAAATATAAATCTAACAAAATGTACACAAGATCTATATGTACAATGAAATACCATCACCCACCTTTAAGAGGAAGATTACAAAACTCTGATGAAAGATATAAAAGAAGAAGTAAACAAATGGAGAGATACCTCATATTCATGGACAAGAACTCAGTAGTGTCAATATATTAAATCTTCTAACTTCATCTGTAAATTCAATGCCATCCCAATCAAAATATGAACAAGTTATTTTGTTGCTTCCAACAAGCTGATTCTAAAGTTCATGTGGAGAGGCAAAAGACCCAGAATAGCTTATATTGAATATTGAAGGACAACTTTGGTGGGCTAACATTACCTGACTTTAGGACTTACCCTAAAGATATAGTAATGAATGATAGTATAGTATTGGTGAAAGAACAGACAAATATATAGGACAGAATAGAGAATCCAGAAATAGAGCCATAGAAATATATTCAATGATCTTGATAAAGGAGCAAAGACAATACAATGGAGCAAATATAGTCTTTTCAACAAGTACTGCACAACTAAACATCCACATGCAAAAAAAAAAAAAATCTAAACACAGACCTTACACTCTTCACAAAAATTAACTCAAAATTGATCATAGTCCTAAATGTAAAATGCAAAACTATGAAATTATTAAAAGGTAACATAGGAGAGAACTGAAATGACCTTGGTTATGGTGACAACTTTTTGGATAAAACACCAAAGGCATGATCCATGAAAGAAATAATTGGTAATCTGGACTTTATTAAAATTAAAAACTTCTCTACAAAGACAAAAGAGTGAGAAGAAAAGCCACAGACAGGAGAAAAAATTTGCAAAAGAAATACCTGATAAAGGGCTGTTATCCAAAATATGCAAAGAGCTCTTAAAATGCAACAATAAGAAAACAATCCATCTAAAAAATTGACCAAAGATCCTTAGTAAATACCCCCAAAGATATTCATATGATAAGCATATGAAAAGGATTTTTAGCAAAATTACTCTGTATGATACTATAATGGTGAACATGTTGTTATGCATTTGTCTGAATCAGTAGACTGTACAACATGAAGAGTGAACTGTAATGTAAACTATGGATTTCGGGTGATAATGGTGTCATTGTAAGTTTATCAGTTTTAATAAATGTATCACTCTGTTGAGAAGTTGTTAATAATGAAAGAGGCCATGCATGAGTGGGTGTAGGGTGGGAAATCTCTGTACTTCTAGTCAATTTTGCTGCAAACCTAAAATTGCCCTAAAAAGTAAAATCTGTTTAAAATTCAAAAACTTTTGGGCCTCAAAAGACATTATAAAAAAAGTTAAAATATCCACAAAATAGAAGAAAATATGTGTAAGTAATACATTTGATTACAGACGTGTTCAGAATATATAAAGAACTATTACAAATGAACAACAAAACCAGTACATATGGTCTAATTTAAAAATGGGCCAATGATTTGGGTGGACATTTATCCATAGGAGATACACAAATGGCCAGTAAGCACATTAAAAGATGCTCCATATCATTAACCATTAGAGAAAAGATAAAACCAGAGTGCCATACCACTTCACACCTACTAGGATTGCTAAAACAAGATAGACAATAACAAATGTTGGCAAAGATGTGGAGAAATTGACAGTTATATGCATTGCTGGTGGGAATGTAAAATTTTGTAGCCACTTTGAAAAACAGTTTGGCAATTCCTCAAAATATGATACATAGAGTTACCATGTGACCCTTGGTTGACCAGCTGGAGACTCTAAAGGGAGATTTTATATTCTTTTAGGTATTTTAGAGGAGTATTGCAAGTTAGGTACTACTTTTTATGTTGCTATCTCAAATTTCTGGACCATGATACAGGCCTGTATTTCCATATTCTCTAACATTAGAGCTGTTATTTTTTTAAATTTGAATTCAATTAATTAACATATAGTGCATTATTAGTTTCAGAGGTAGAGTTCAGTGATTCATCAGTCGTATATAATACCCAGTTCTCATTGCATTACGTGCCCTCCTAGAACTGGTATTTTTTTTTTTTTAATTTTTAAAAATTTTTTTTAAAGATTTATTTATTTGAGAGAGGGAACATGAGAATGTGGGGGAGGGGCAGAGGGAGAGTCCTTTAAGCAGACTCCAATTCAGGGCTTGATCCCATGACCCATGAGGTCATGACCTGAACCAAAACTAAGAGTTGGTCACCCAACCTACTGAGCTACCCAGGGGCCCCTATTTTTTTTTTTTTTTTTTAGATTTTTTTTGAGAGAGAGAGAGAGAAGGGGGAGGAACAGAGAGAAAGGGAAAGAGAGAATCTCCAGCAGACTCCCTCTTGAGGATGGAGGCCAATGCAGGGCTGGATTCCAAGACTGTGACATCATGACCTGAGCTGAATCAAGAGTTGGTTGGTTAACTGACTCAGCCACCCTGGCACTTCTGTTTTTTGTTTTTTAAACCCGAGGTATAGACTGGGATTGAAAGTATATCATATTATGATTAAAAGTTGGAGATTTGATATTTTTTTAGTTTCCTCTTTCTCTGAAAAACTTTTTTCTCTTCTCTTCTCTTCTCTTCTCTTCTCTTCTCTTAAGAAAGGCAGACTGCCACATGCAGAGAGCCTCATTTGGTTGTGTCTGGAGTCTTAGAAGTTTGGCTTCCCTATGTTCTCCTACAAATGGACCTTGGGTGGTGGTTTGGAGGTTCTAGCAGGGGAGCACAGCTATTTCTTCTTTCTTTTTTGTTTTGTTTTTTTTTTTAAAGATTTTATTTATTTATTTGACAGAGAGAGAGAGGGAGAGATCACAAGTAGGTTGAGAGGCAGGCAGAGAGAGAGAGAGGAGGAGGAGGAGGCAGGCTCCCTGCTGAGCATGGAGGCCGATGTGGACCTTGATCCCAGGACCCTGAGATCATGACCTGAGCCAAAGGCAGAGGCTTTAACCCACTGAGCCACCCAGGCGCCCGGAGCGCAGCTATTTCTATACCTTTGACTCACGAGTGGTCCTTCTCCATCTGGGAAGGTTGTTCTCTTTTACCCAGCTTCTGCTTGGAGTAATGCGCATGGAGCAGAGAGGGAGGACGGGGACATCTGCCTAGTGAGCCAGATCTGCTGAATCAACCCTGGTGATAATGAGTTGACAGATGTAGCAAGAGTCCCCTCACAGGGCACCTGCGTGGCTCAATCAGTCAAGTGTCTGCCTTCGGCTTAGGTCATGATCCCGGGGTCCTGGGATTGAGTTCTGTATTGGGCTCCCTGCTCAGTGGGGAGTTGGCTTCACCCTCTGCCCCTTCCCCTGCTCATGTGAGTTCTTTCTCTCTCTCTCAACTAAATGAATAAAATCTTTTTCTTTAAAAGAAGATCATCACATCCTCTTTCTCTGAAATTTTTGAAAATTTCTGATTATTGGGGGACTCCATTATAACTCCCTACATTTAGGCCCAAGGCCATATGTCCTGTCCGTATTTGGCCATTAAAACACAGCCTTACTTTTAGTGAATAATGAATGTTTTCAATGCAATAAAAAGCTCAGAGATGGCTCACTGCTCTGATTTTCAGTTTCTTTTTTATTTTTGGCTCTCAGAGATTTTGCTTACTTTTTTTGGATCATATATTCATTTAAAAGAATTTAAAAAATGATCCATATTTCTAGGTGTTTTATAGTGGCGGGTTTTCTTAGGAAATGTAAGTAAGCCACTATCCTGATAGAGAAGGAAGTTAAGTTAGCATTCTGTATGAGATGCCACCTCACCAATGGATATCTATGATAGTCCATTAATAGATCTGATAAATAATATCTAATAGGTATAAGTCTTCATACACTATTATTTTGGCCCTGTTTATCTAGATTTCTAAGTATAATATAAAATTGGATAGATTATATAATCCTGGGTTTGAAAAAGAAAAGTTAAAAATGGATAAGGTGTAGCATGAGATGAGAACTATGTACACTTTACTGAAAAGTTATATTAAATGAAATTATGTACCATATTATCCTTATGGATACCATATTATGTACTAGATATTATATATCTAATATGTATATCATGATATAACACACACACACACACACATACACACACACATACACAGTAAGGCTAGTTTTAATCTGCCAATTTCTCTTCATCAAGGAACTGGTGAAACTAGTTGACCTTTCCTAAGTTCTCCCCTCTGTTTATGCCTCAGGCCCTCTGTACTGTGAGATTACTTGTTATACCAGAGACCTGAAGGTACCAGGAAATACAAAGATCCTTTTTGTACTTGTTCAAAGTTCTCCTTATAAATGCTTTTTATCTATTGTATTTCTAAGGGGGTTAGCCCTCTGCACTATGCTCTGTAGAATCTGGTGTTGAGTACTTGATAATCTGGAATACATTCCTTCTCTATTTGCTTATCTCTGAAGCTTTTTTGTCTTTTCCAAGTCTTTGCCAGGTGTAAATTCTGTCCAACTGTCTCTCACCTTGTTGGTAGAAGGGGTATCGGAAACACCATATCTTTGACAGGTGGAGACTCTCCTTGACCAGGGTCTGACCTAAAATTACATTTTCTATCTGGCAGAATGAGGGACATACAGGCCCTTCTTTTATAGAACAAGTTAACAGATTCCTTATTTGCAGAGGCTCAGAGGAGTGTTGGATAACCTATTTTATTATCCTCACTCAGTAGGCAACACAAGCTCTCAGTCTTTAGGCTCTGATGGCTCATTCAGGTCCTAGGAGCCCAGTTATTCACACAGGAGGGAACTGATATGTTTTCTTTTGTTAATGTTTGAGAAAATCAATCCTCTGTAGCATATATACTTACCTTAAAAAGCACAATGAGCTGAATATCTTGCTTCTAGGTTTGACACAGAGGGAGAACTAAGTATTAGTCCTGGTATGACTTTAAGCAACAATGTTTCTCCTATAATAGAGGGAGGATGGCAATGGAATTTACATTTCAACCAAAAGCAAAAAGAGCAATATTTAGTCTCAGCTAACAGACTTTTCTGAAGCCCTATTGTAACTTAAGCACACTGGTGGCAGCTTTTTACTCATAAAAAATACTTGTTACAGAGCACATACCACTAAATGAACCAAATGTACAAAGTGGGGTTTTCTGTTTAAACAAATAAGCACCATTTGACATCTGGTGAAAATCTTTCCGCAGCACCCTTTGTTCTCTTTAGCTTACATTGACGAGGTTTTAAAGTTGAGAAACTGCCCTGTTAGGAAAGGAAGCACATGAAGAAACATGACTATTAGTTTTCCTTCACTGCAAATGTCTGAAAATTTCACATCTAGTGTCTGTAGTTATTATGGGGTTTGGCGTGTGGGTGGCTGAAAATATGGTACTTGGCCTTTTGGTGCCAAACTTTCACGCAGCTTCAGCTGTCTGTATACAAAAGACATGGCAGAACGTGTTGCTTTACTTTTAATATTCGGAATTGTTCGCCTTGCCAGTGGAATAGTGAATATGTGGATGGTACTGTTGATCTTGGAGCCTGCCAGTCTCATAGAATCTTAATTGATGAAGATGCTGTTAGGAACCGAGTGAGCATGTGGGTGGGGGATGGCTCAGGGAAAGTCTGCACATTAGAAAACACTGCCCTGGACGCCATTTCCTCTTGTATCCCCTCTTTACCCTCCACATACCAATTTTCTGTTTCCCCTTTCCTACCTCAAATTAATGTCTTTGATTTACTCTGGCCCCTAATCCTCATGTAGATAGAAAGTATGTGATGGATTTCAAAGATCCTAAATGGCCATTCTTTGGTTGATATTTCTTTATATTTTCTTAGGTTCTGGGAAATGAAAATGAGTGATCTGGAAGCCCCAGCTTCTGAACAACTTTCTCTGGAAGTTGGATATTATAAAGGTCTTGCACCTGAAGTGAGCTGTGAGTCGTGAGCTGTGATCCACAGTGGCTGTTTTTCTTTCTGATTGTCTGCATGTCTGTCTTCTTTGCTTAACTTTTGCTTTCCTTTCCTCATGATTTTCTTCCAGCTCTGTTCCCTTTCTCTGTATTTCTGTCTTATTAAATGGAGAGCTATTAAAGCCTCATGTCCTAGGGAAATTATGAGGAATAATGGGGTGGCTAAGTTGTATTTATCTAGGGAAGAGAAGATGTGAAATCACATCTCTGGAGAGTTTAAAAAACAGTGTCAATATGTGATGAATCTATGCAAGGTTCTGTCTTGAAGACAACCACTTGAGGTCTGGCTGCAACACACAGCCCATTCCTCACATCAAAGGTGAATCCCACGTATGGATTCCAGCCTAGGAAAGATTAAGGGACATGGTGTCTTCTTTATTCTTCTTTATAAACCTTCCGTTTCCTCCATGAAGCCTGTCCTTTCTGTGTTTGGAGGCTTTTTCTGGAGCAGGTTTGATATATGATCATGAAGAAGGAATACTTAGTACTATGAAAGCAAGGGCTTCCTATAGTTTCTGTCATTGTTTGTGCAACAAATATTTATTGACTCTCTCCTATGGACTTGCCTATCAGGTTGGGACTGGTGATGCAAAGAGAAGTTAGATGGATTACTTTCCCCTGAGATGCTCACTGTCTAGGAGAGGTAAGACCAACTACATAATTTGCGAGTTTGCAGGATTTGTGGGGTCCCAAATGAAAATTCAGAGCTCTTTGCTAAGAAGTTATTAAGAAATTCACTATTTGGGTGCCTGGGTGGCTCTGTGGGTTAAAGCCTCTGCTTTCGGCTCAGGTCATGATCTCAGCGTCCTGGGATCGAGGTCCGCATCTGGCTCCCTGCTCAGCGGGGAGCCTGCCTCCTCCTCTCTTTGCCTGCCTCTCTGCCTTCTTGTAATCTCTCTCTCACTCTAAGTCAAATAAATAAAATCTTAAAAAAAAAAAAGAAATTCACTATTTCACAGTAGAACACTAAGCCAAGCACCCTTCTGAACATGGGGCTCTGCAAGCCTGTGCAGGTAAAACAAACACCTTCGATCTGGTGGGGAGTGGGGAAGAGAAATGACGTATATTGATACCACGCTGGGCGAAAGGGTCTAGGGGAGCTCTGTATGAAGTCTTCTGGTGGCACCGGGGGGGTTCCCCCAACTCAAGGAGGAGTGAGAAGGAAGTCTTCCCTCTCAGAGGTTTCCCTTCTTATCTCAGTGTCACTAATGGACTTTAGAAATATCTATTTCTCACTCTTTCTCTGGGATACAATCACCAACAGCTTTGTCTTGCCAGACTGAGTGTACTTTAATATGGAAATCCTTCCTTGTTCTGCCAAAAAAAATTTCAAGTCATCGTACTATAGAAACTAAGACACAACAATAATATAATATTTTAAAAGAGTTGGTGAGGAAAATAAAGCAAAGATAATGTAAGCATAGGAAGAATAAATAGAGGCAGAAATGAGACAAGTATGTATATTATACTTTTCCTAGAGATTGTCTGCAAAGTTAATTTTTAAAAAAATTTTGGTAAAATAAACATACCGTACAATTGACCATTTTAACTATTTTAAAGTGGGTAGTTCGGCGACACTAAGGACATTCACATTGTTCTGCAACCATCGCCACCATCCATGTCCAGAACTTTTTCATCATCCCAAACTGAACTTTATACCCATTGAACAATAATTTCTCATTTATCTCTCTCTCTAGCCCTGTAATTACCATTCTACTTTTCTCTACAAAATTGACTACGTTAGATATCTTATGGAAGTAGAATCATACAGTACTTGTGTCCTTCTGTGACTGGCTTGCTTCACTTCGCATTAGTTTGTCAAGGTTCATCCATTTTGTAGCCTATGTGAGAATTTCGGTCCTTTTCAAGGCTGAGTAACACTCTATTGTGTGTATATGCTGCACTTTGTTTATTCATTCATCCATCAGTGGACACTTACGTTACTTCCACCTCTTGGCTGTCTTGAATAATACTGCAGTGCACATGGGTGAAGAAATATCTGTTGGAGTCCTTGCTCTCAATTCTTCTGGATGTATACCCAGCATGGAGTTGCCGGATCATATGGTAGTTCTATGTTTAATGTTTTGGGGAATAGCAAATTTAGTTTTGAGGTTTCTAGCAGTCTTCTCAAGAAAGGAAGCACAATATAGTATATAATTCCCAGGGCCCTCAAGGTAAGCATGGATCAGTTGTTTGTGAGACTAGAACAAACTTTCTCCCATGGGTACTTATAAAGAAGGTGCCCTGTGTTTTGATGAGTGACAGGATCTGCAGTCGCCTCTGAGTAAAGATAACAGCGCGTTTCCAGAGGCTGTTCCGTGCAGATAATGGCACATTGCCAAAGCACAGGTCGGTGATGCAGACCATGTGGGCCAGGCTTCGAGGGGGGCTGGATCCTCTGAGGATGGAAATTCAAAAGGAGAAAATGGTCAGCAGGGGAGAGAGAAATTAAGAAACACATCTAAGGGAAAAGGGAGTTTTCTTTAAAAAAGCATTCTGAGCACTTTGCAATTTAGAAAGGAGCATTTTTTTGCCCCCCAGGATAAACTGTTCTTTATTTCTCTCTGTAGCAAACCATATTGCTGATTAACCACGGCTTTCATAAACTTCAAGTGGGCCATTCACGCTGCCTCACCGCTGCTTAATGTCCTGTACTGAGCTTGCTCTTCCCACAGTGCCGACCTCGTGTTTTGTTTTTATTAGAAATTCACCTCACCTTGTCTACTGAGGGGAAAGAAAGGGGAAATCACACCCCAGAGCTCGGCAAGCCCATAAAATGGCAGAGCTTCCTGGAGAAGCCTGCCCTGAACCCCAAGGCCCTGGCTGCCGGCGCTGTAATGAAATGCATGACTATGGAAGACAATAATAATTGCAGCAACGGCTCGTTCCAGCTCCCGGATGATTTGGTGCTGTCAGGAGTGCGCTGTCCTCTGACATCCCAGGAGGCGAATGGCACCAGTGACTGCAGGCCCTGATTGGGGCAGTGAAATATTGCTGGCAAAAATTAAAAGGTCCCCGTGTCAAAATAATTCATGATATGCATATCTTCCATTCTGATGAAACGGCTGATATCCGGATTAGCAAGATAATAAAACTGATCAGGCTACAGTTAAACAATTTAAGTTGGAGAGCTGTTCATTTTGTAGGTGTCACTTGTCAGATCAAGGGGTCAAAGCAGAATGAAAGGCTCTCCCCGGTAACCTTCCGACGATGTGGATCTGGAATGTTCTTCATGATTTGTCCAAAGTTTTCATCATCGGGCTGCCGACTAGCATTACCGCGGCAGGCTGTGTTCTGACATTCAAATCCCCGGAATGACAGGTTATTAGGAGAGGAGAACTGGCTCTACATACATTAAGCGCCGTATCTCTGACCTGTAATGTGAACTGATATTGATATTGTAATTGAGTGAGTCTGAAAAAAAGGAGGGGGGAGTCTTTATTAAAACATGGGAATAGAAAGGAAAGCATTTATATTTCTGATGATTTGTGGGTTTGTAAAATAAGCTTTTTGGTGATGATTTATTTTCTGTTTCTAGAAGGCTGAGTGCTGTGCGTAGTGTTTATTTGGTGTAACAGTTATTAAACTAAGATAACACAAACTCTCTCAGCCTCTCTCCACATGCTGAGCAGGCACAGATCAAAAGAGATTTGTTCTATTAAAGGCAGTAGCTTTAAAATGAACAAAATGGACCCAAGTACAACTCGAGGCCAGGGCTACTCCTCAGGATATTTGCCTTATAGCTCTGGCTTCATGTGCTGCTCTGCCTGAGGCTGAGATCTCTCTCCTCCATGAGCCCAGCCAAAGAGGCTGGGCAGCCTCCTTTATTGGTGTCAGTGACTCCATTGTGGGGTGGTGTCATGCACTGGGAAACTAATTTAATGTGCGTTAATGGGGTCTTAGGTGATACCTTTCAGCTTTCTCATGAAATACCATAATCTCAGGGAGTGAGGCAGGCAAATCACTGAATTCACTGGTGGTTGTGGGCCTCCTGAAAGAGCCTGACCCTTTGGTGATCATAAAGAAACTCAGTGTGTGGGGGTGCCTGGGTGGGCTTGGTCAGTTGAACATCTGACTTTTGGTTTCAGCTCAGGTCATGATCTCAGGGTCATGGGATCAAGCCCCACATCGGGCTCCCTGCTCAGCAGGGAGTTGTCTTGGGATCCTCTCTCTCCCTCTTCGTTTGCTCCTCCCTCCTCCTCTCTAAAATGAATAAGTAAATCTTTAAAAATAAAAAGAGGGGCGCCTGGGTGGCTCAGTCGTTAAGTGTCTGCCTTCGGCTCAGGTCATGATCTCAAGAGTCCTGGGATTGAGCCCCACATCGGGTTCCCTGCTCAGCAGGAAGCCTGCTTCTGCCTCTCCCACTCCCCCTGCTTGTGTACCCTCTCTCGCTGTGTCTCTCTATCAAATAAATAAGTGTTTAAAAAAAATAAAAAGAAAAACTCAGTGTGTGTGTACATGTGTGCATTTATGTGTGCGCACATGTGTGTATAGGTACATGTATGTATAGCACGTGTGTGAGAATACATACATGTTTGGGATCTTCTACTGATTTCATACGGTAAGGTTTGCCCAGAGAACGTTGAAATAGTATGAGCACTGTACTAGGCTTTAGGAAACTGAGGTTCTGGGATGAATTTCAGCAATAACACAAATAAGTGACCTTGGGCAAGTTAACCAGCGCCTCTATCTGTAAAAATGCAGTAATAGTTGTCATGGTGCTGCGGTAAGGGAGAAATGGCATGATGGGCATGAAAGCCATTATAAACTACAATATGATCATAAAATATAATTAAACTAAGATAGAACTGACACATGTTTAGCCCCATGCAGATGTTAGGGGTTATTATATCTACATTTTTTGGATATAATTGTATGAGCCTTAATGCAGATGCTTCAATATTTGAAGTATATTCTATAAAAATACCCCCCAGTGAAATATGGTAACTTAGAATATTTTGGAAGCAGTTACCTTCAGTCTCTGTTTTGTTCTCACTATTACTATTTTTCACTTTTTGAATTTTTCTTGTGTGTGTGTGTGTGTGTGTGTGTGTGTG
The DNA here is from genome assembly GCA_002007465.1 of Ailurus styani. Taxonomy (NCBI): domain Eukaryota; kingdom Metazoa; phylum Chordata; class Mammalia; order Carnivora; family Ailuridae; genus Ailurus; species Ailurus styani. Next base: position 1,645,118 of record LNAC01000131.1, on the reverse strand, counting down.
TGTAAAAGCTTCACATGCAGAAGAGGTATCATAGCCTTCCCCAAAATTGAAGCTAGTGATTATCGCTCTTCTCGTTTTACAGATGGTGGTATAACAAGGGTATTCAGAAATGCCAGTAGTGAGTCAGCAAGAGAGAGAGAGTAGAGGCAAGGATGATCCAGGATTTCTGGCTTAAGAAACTGGGTGAATGATGGTGACATTTTTAGAGATAATGAATGCTGGGAGAGGGACAGTTTCTGGGAATAAAAAATAAGAGTTCCATTTGAGACAGATCAAGTTTGAAATGCCTATTATGTTATGTCTTTTCCTGCTATAAGCTGAAGGATAGTATCCCTGAATGATTTACTTTTATATTCACATAGGAGAAATGTTATAAATTAATTAACTTACAAATGTTATAAATGAGTTTTAGTTAAGTAGATAAATAACAAAAAATAAATCAAGGTGTTGCTTCAATCCAATAAACACCTTTATGTATAAGCCCCTGTGTATAAAGAATACATAAGTAGCTTCTCTATGTGAGAAAAAAATACAACAGTAGAGAGTAGTGATCATTGTGGGTGAGGGTAATCAAAGAATGCTTCCTGGAGGAGGTTAGTTTAGAAGGAGACCAAGGAAGTTGAGTTGGTGGATGGGAACTACAAGGGCATTTTGGAGGGGAAAACATCATCAGTAACTACTTCAAATAAGCATCTGGATGGAGGCCTATCAAAATATGAATTTCTCATTTAATAAGAGTGTAAGTAAATGGTGAGTAGAGACAGAAGTAAAGGAAAATTGAAATAATGGAAGAGCAAGAAGAATTAGTATTTTAGGAATAGCAGTGTGGAGTGATGTCTGTGTGAATTCATGTATACTGTATACTTTTTCAACGTCTGTCAGGAACTGTGAGTCAAGGACAGGTGAATGAAGCCAGGCTGCAATTCAGTGAGCAGACTTACACTTACACACATATAGAAACTGATCAAATATAAGTCACCAATGGATTTCTGGATGGAGAATAATCCCAGGTACTGGGATCTTGGACAGCCAGAGGCCAACTCTCTACACCTGTTTATAAAGATGTGTATATGCAGCTTGTGTTTGGCCTCCGGGATACTTCCCAGTCCGGTGATACAGGGGAGCAGAAGAATTGAGAGTTAAAGTGTTTGGATAAATGCTGCTGGTAAATAAAATATTTTGTGCCAGTCCATTTATAAATTTATCTAAGGCTACTGGCTACCTGGAAGTAGTTTTTCTATGTCCTAGGCAAAATTGCTCATTGGAAAGATCTGGCTCAGTCTAAGTTATTTATAATACTATAGATATTTTGATTTATTAAGCCAAAGGACTTGTTAGTAGCAGGTGAGAGGGTCAGTCTGTCATCTTGTTCCCAGTTTGGGGGGCATTTTAGACAGATGTTAATCTAGGGTTAAGAACTGGGCTTACATGAGATGTCCAATGAGAATGATCCCATTAAACTTATAATTTGAAAAAATAATATATAAAGATTGGTTTTTCTGTGTTTAGGAAGTGTCGTCAATGTTCTACTGTGCAGGACACTAAGAGTAAAAGAAGGGAAGGACAGATGACTGATGGTGTCACCCGGTGTTGCTGCTGCTGAGATGCTTCCATGGGCAGACCCATTCTTACTGAATATCTGATTGTTGTTTTCCAAAAAAAGTGGTTAATCTCATTACCACCTGTAACAGCTGAGTTGAGACCAGAAACCTTCCTGAATTGATGTAATCCAGTGCTTATTTACAGATAATCATAATTCCATAAAAGGTGAAAACAAAGTTGAAAATAAAACAAGGTGCTGAATTAAATTTGGTCAACTTTCTGTTTATGTTGGAAGTATATGTAGAAGAAAACTTCACCTTAAATGTCTTATCAGGACCAGCACAGATAATATTGTCTTACACAGGGTCTATAGTGTTATTTGCATACTTGCATGCTGAAATTATTTTTCATTTTCAAAATAATATTTTTTCCCTTGGAAGTCTTTGGTTTAATAAATACACATGGCTTTTGGTTCAGATGTGAAATATTTTATCAGATGTTCATTGTAGATTAGAGACCTTGTATTGATAAAATGTTTATAAACTCCTATATCACAGATCTGAAATGCTTCAGGATTTCCCAGTATGGATAGCAAGAGTGGAGAGCATCCACTGGGAAGACCAAATTTAATTCTAAGGAATTCCCTTCAACCAGACCTGTGGGCTTTTTCATCTTGCATCTTTTGTTGACACAGTATTCTTGGCCTTTATTTTTAAAATTTCTTTACCTTTATTATCATTACTCTGTTTTACTTAGTTCCATAACAGATAGAAGGGAACACTTCTCAATATGTATCCTCCACTTACCAGAAAGAGTGAACGAGGAGAGAGAGCTGGGGCTGTTCAGGATTTTAGTTTGTTAACAGTCTGAGGGGTGATATGATCTAACTTAATTTCATAGGGATATCTTTATTCTTATAGTTCTTGACTGAAGAATTTGTAACATTTCAAACAAAATAAATGAGGTACCTCTGCTGCCTTCCTAATGGGAGGCATTACAATTTGGTGGAATGGAACACGTGTTCTGAACCCAAATCTCTGTACCATAGCTGTGTGATTTTTGGGTGGGATTCTTACATCTCTCTGGGCTTCAGTTTCTCCATCTGTGAAATGAGGAACACTAATAAATGGTGAATTGTCTCATAGGGTTAGTGCAAGGGTTAAATTAGTTATTTAATCACAGCACTGACTAGCATTGGCTAATACTGTAATTGTTCACCATTTTCCATTGTGGAAAATTACCCTCTTTGGCTCTTGGTGAGATAGGACTTAGCTTTTTTCTCTCATTCCTTTGAAATTTAGGGGCCCATGCCAACTATTATCTTTATTGTGTGTTTGGAGCTTTATAATTTAATACATTATTTAGCAGTGCTGCTGAACATCTCCTTAAGGCACTAAAATAGAAGTTTTCCTATTGATCAAACTCTAGGAGGGGTAGGGGAGATGGCGAGGACTGGGAAGGAACATGGCCCCCGAGGGGAGGAGGAAGCCAGTAGGAGAGTTCGGGCCTGGAAACAGACTTCAAAGGGAACTACCCCTCTGCTGTTCTCTGCTAGGAGTCTGTCCCCACAGTGCTCAGATCTGGCGAAGTTGCTTGCTGGGTCCTTCAGGAGCAAGTGGACAGTATGTGTGTGTGGTTCTGTGTCTTGCCTACAGGGGGCAACACTGCAGCTCTGGCCATTCGTCTGTATCCTCATGTCCCCTCCTATTTCCTTTCTGAAATACATTGTTTTTACAGCCCATCTAATTTGGGTGTAAGCTTGGCCAGCCTTGTTGTCATTTTAATATATATTATTTCAATTTTCCACACAATCTGTAATTTATTTTATTGACTTTCTAATAAATAGGGGGGCAAAGCTCTTATTTCCATATGGACTGTGCATTTTGGAGAAGCTTCTCATGGCTCAATACTAGAGCAAATCCACTCTGGCTCATTTTCATCCCTCCCATTTGAGGTTTATGTGTCTCTCCTCTCCTAATTTTTCATTAGAATATAGTAATAGTCTGAGGAAAGGGTGATCTGATATGTGATATATTTCATTATGTTCTTATGGTAAGGGCAGCATCTACAGTGGGAGAGCATCACTAAGTTTTCGGCACGGTAATTTATTCCGCAGCATTTAAATGCTGTAATTTTCACACGGAGGCACATGCTGCCACATCTATCTTCCCCTGGACCAGTCTGTCTTGCTCTTTCCTTTTCATCTGTTTTGTTTTTGCATATTTTTTTTCATAAATTCGACAGATGGCCTCTTGATGAATCCTTGATAATACTGTCATGTAAAGCAGCTAAGACTAGAAATCATCTCGCAACAATTTTTCATTGCAAAGGGAAAATTGAACAGAGACAAACATCGCTAAGTCCATAACAACAGCCACAAAATATCCACTTCGTGTAAATAAAGAGGACAGGCTTGCCTCCTCGTGCTTCCACACAAATGCCAACGTCCTTTGAAAGTCCTCTGAATATTTCATGTTGTGTTTCGATCCCCCTTCAAGCCTCGGGTTGGTTGGGGTTTGTGGGTTTTCATATTCTGAACATTTGCCCAGCCTCACGTCCTCTCTTTTCCCTGAGCCCCTCCTCCCAGGGCTTGGTAATTGTGGATCAGGTGAAGTTTGCGTCCCCTCATTTCAAGGTCATGCACCAGTAGGACCATTTTCCTGACTCAGAGGGCACGTAATTTCACAGCCGTGTACTCCTCATTAATCCCCCCGAGTGGGGGCTTGGGAAGTTCCAGATCACAGGTTTGTTTTTGTCTTGTTCTCTGACTGAGTGCCTCACAAAGGGATTAGATTAACCCCTTTGATTGTATTTGTGTCTCACTGCCTCCTGTTTGAAATAAAGTGATTTCTGCCACCCTCTCTCCTGTCCCCATACCCCACCCCTTCCCATTTCCTGTCCTCATATTTTTTTCTTCTCATTTAATGAATAGGTTGCAGTTCATTAAAGAGAGATTTGTGGCAAATACAGGGAATTGTTCATTTATGGTAGTAATGACAGCTTTCTTTTTAGATAGACATATATATGTATGTATATATTTTCCCATTCTCTTGCAGAAGCCCATTTATATAGTCTCCAGCATTATCACAGAGATGAAAATGTGTTGTCCAGTGGGAGTGAATTAAAGCCCCTCTGGGCCTGAATTCTTGTAGTTTCTAAAAATTAGAATGTCCTGAAACTAGAATATTATTGATTTGTTTCTCTGCGCTGTTGGCTTCTAGGACGAGGAGGCACCGGCTCTCAGGCACCATCTTGCCTCATTTTAAAATGGCTGCTTTCTCCTTTCCTTCCCTTTCCTGCCTCATTCCTGATCCTGATGGCTTCTGTGATTCTCAGAGACCACAAAAAGGACTCTTTGGGGCCTTTTACAATTTCTCAGGATGTGTGAGCTGTTGCAAGCCCTCTTTGCAGGTCCTGAGATTTCCCACTTTCCATGGGGGGCGGGTGGGAAAGGGAGGAACTAAGTAACTCACCTAAAGTCCACATTATTGGAAGGGTTGCAGTCAGACTGAACTCAGCACTCCCAGATTTCACAGTCCACACTGTTTCCTTCCTCTAGTCTATCCTGCTTCCTCATCTGAGAAGCTGTTCAAGGCTCCAAAGTAATTGATTAACTAATTAATTTGAGAGAGAGCCACATGCATGGAGGGGAGGGGCAGAGGAAGAGGGAGAGAGAGAATCTTAAGCAGGCTCCATGTTCAGTATGGAGTCCAATGTGGGGCTCAATCACAAGACCCTGAGATCATGACCTGAGCTGAAATCAAGAGTCGGATGCTTAACCGACTGAGCCACTCAGGTGACTGTAAGCTCCAGATTTAAAACCAGTAGCCCCGGTTTCAAGTTTATGTATTTGCAAATGCAATGTGAAACTGTACTCCATTTGAAGGGATAATGCATTCCCCTTTTCTCTTTCTTATCCCTTCAACAATAAACATGAGCTCAGAAATAATCAAACAGAATTGGAGTGTGCTGGGCTCCATTCCAACTTAAGAGACAGGATATCAAGCCTGCCTAGACAACTGCCTGCCCTCTCTTCAGGAAGCAGGGGAATGCAGGGATGGAGAGCATCAGCTGTCAGACAGACTGGGTTTGAGTTCTGACTTCTCTGCTTCCTCACGTTATTTTACTTTTCTCTGGGCTGAAACACAGATTGTTGTGAGGATTCAAAGTCAACACATGTATAGCAATTTTGGAAGGTCTCTGGTTCAGAGCAAACACTCAATAAGTAATAGCTGTTGGTTTTGTTGTTAGGAGTGTTATTCTATGGTCCACCATGGGGCACCTGGCTGGCTCAGTTAGTAGAGCATGAGACCCGACCTCAGGGCTGTGAGTTCAAGGCCCATGTTGGGCATGGAGCCTACTTAAAAAACAAAACAACACAACACAACAACACATACTCTATGGTCCACCAGACAGAGAACACCAGGAACACACCTCGAGCCAAACCAAAGTTAGGTTTGGGTATTTGCTGGTGCCAGGGATGATGTCCCTCAGGGAACTCTAGGGCAAGTTGCTAAGAGCCACTTGGAGAGGCTTATTGTAGGATATGAGCTTGTGCCCGGTAATTTTAAGGAACATTTAAAGAAGATCCTTTAACAAGTTTAAAGGAGTTGGGTGTTGGGTGGGTGCTAGTAGTCTGATGACTGGATAACCTGGTGATGTTTTATCCAGGAAGCAGGGGGATTAAAATGGGACCATAGTTGCCACTGGTAAAGCAGCAGAAGGTACCCATTTAGTCACAGGATGAGGGATGTTTGGTATCCTTGTCTCTGTCTCATTTCACACATGAGCTTGGACAGACTTTGCCTCTGCCTTGATCCCCTGCATTTACAGAATGACTTTGATATTTGTTTATTCTTGTGAGCATTGTTTATGTGTAGTTGTGACTGTTGTGGCTTAGAAGGCAACTGCCAAGACTTTTTTTTTTTACCACTTTCTCTTGATTAGAAGGCTTCTTTGACATTTTTTGAAAAAATAGATACTTAATAGAACTTACTGAATGCCTTCTCCTAAGTGTCTTAAAAGATAATCCTTACTTTATCCTCATAAGAACTCTGTGAGGGAGGTACTATTATCTCGATTTTAAGATGAGGAACTTGAGACAGAGAGCAGTTGAGTAATCTGCCCAAGGTCACAGCTAGTAAGTGACCTGTAATTTCTTTTCTTTGATGTGCTCAGTTTTCCCATGGCAGGAAAACTCACTGAGGCATAATTAAAGATGGGAGTTCCTTTCTCCTTCCTCTTTGCTACATGGCATTTCTGTTATTTAAGTGTGCTGATAGATTCTGGGTGAGGAAACATAAATTTAATTTGTGGACTTGGGTCAAGAGGTTGGGAGGACTCAGATGCTCTTGGAACTTTTATGGGGCTGGTTGCATAATGTGGTAGGAGCTCAGGGAGGTGGGTTGTTATGGCGAGAAGAGTTGAGAGACAAATAGGGAGACAGCTGGACAAAATATTTTATTACGGATGGTTTCATAATATTGGCGAGACAATAAAGTTTTAGAAAATACTGAGAGTCAGTTAGGGTCTGGATTTTCTACTTCACTACAGAGAGGCCGTAACTGTTATAACAGAAGAGGGCCCTGGTAGTGAAAATGAAATTCAGAAGGTAATATAAAAATGGAAGAAGAAAACAAACTTGAAAAATTCTTATTTTAAAAGCTAATATTTGGTCATACAGCAAATATTCATTGAAAATATAACATATGCATGGCAGTGTGATAAATCTTGGGAATACAGTATGTTACAGGGAAGATAAGGTCCCTGGCCAAATTCCTCCCTTTTTAAATTACATTCAACAAATACTGAGCACCTAACGTGTGGTAGGTGCCTCGCACCAGAAAAACCAAACCAAACCAACCAACCAACAAAAATAAAAACAAGCCCCAAACCAAAATTCAAGTAAAAAACTCCAATGAAATGAAATAAAATAAAAGTAGCCTTTGCCTTCAAGTTACTCATTCTTTGCTGGCCAGCAAATGAGGAAGACTTTTTCCTGGGGACAATATTTTGAGATAAAGGACTCTTATTTAAAGCTGCCGCTCAGACTGCTTTGCTGTCTGCAAAATACTTTTCTTTTTGGCTCCCAGATTAATGTTCAATTCACCTTTATTGAGTGCAGCAGGCACAATGTATGGACCTTTTGCCACTGCCTTTTCTTTCTTGGCAAGGATGTGCCCTGGGCATTTTTCCCTCCGTCATGCAGTGAGGGTGTTGAGGCACAGAGTGGGCAAGTGAGTTGCCAGGCTTCACGTGGCTGGAAATGATAGAGATGGTATTAAACTCAGGTCTCCTCCCTTCATGGAAAGCGAAACATCAGGGAGTTGCAGAATCTTTACACTTGTTTTTTCGTTTGCTTCAGCCCTCAAACTAATTCCTCACTAATTTTCACATTTACTCGCTCCACGTAGCTACTCTTTTTAATTTTAATTTTTTTAAGATTTTATTCATTTATTTGACAGAGAGACAGCGAGAGAGGGAACACGAGCAGGGGGAGTGGGTGAGGGAGGAGCAGGCTTCCCACGGAGCAGGGAGCACAATGGGGGACTCCGCTGGATCCCAGGACCCTGGGATCATGACCTGAGCCGAAGGCAGATGCCTAAGGACTGAGCCACCCAGGCGCCCTGCTACCCTCTTTTAGAAGATAACTTAAGGCATCATTTTTTTGTTTGTTTTTGTTAGATAGGCAAAGTTTATGTGTAATTATGTACTTCATCTATGGTGATGAGATAATAAAGAGAAAAAGGCAAGCATGAATGACAAGCTTTGTCTTGGCTTTGGGGGATCTCAGGCACTTGTGCCTTTTTATAAGTTTCAGTCTAGAATTCTATTTTTTCATCAAGCTCTTCATCATCAAATATGAAGAAATGTTTTGCTTATGTTCTGTTGCCTCAAGCTGGGAATTTTGATGAACTCAAGTGTTTGTGTTTCTGTTAAGGCAAGTCGTTGAATCTTTCTGTGCCTCTGTTTCAAAATTTTTTAAGATATGATGAAAGCATCGATATTTGATCAACAGTATTTCTGTGAGAAATAACTACTAAATCTTTTGGAGGGGAGTTTGCATACACACTTGGCAGAGACCACAAGCTCTCCTGTGGGACTTGACACAGCCCTCCGCTCTATGACCCATGTGGGAATTTGCTGGGCTGAGATCACAGGTCTTATTCATATGATGGTACTATCGCCAGTCTTCATCTGTGAATTCACATCTGGGGATGTCTGTTTGGAGAAGTTATCTTTTGTAAGAGCCTTTGTGAGTTTTTCTTTTCTTTTCCTTAGAGTGAGATGGGGGACATGGAGCTTGTTTTGGTAGTCCTTGTATGTGAACAATATTACCCTGGTGGGGTATGCAAATTAAAATTCACATCTTTCCATTAGCAGGAACTGATTCTGCATTTTCTCTATTCCTTAGGGGCTGAGTTATTCCATTTATAATTAAAAAATTTTTTAATGATTTATTGCTCAGATGCAATTTTATCTTCTAGAAAAGCATCTCACCAGCCTCTTGCCGTTCCCACCCATTTACCCCTGCATTGTTTTTTAAACTTCAAGAAGCCCCCACTTCCCAAGTGCATTATGCCTGGAGATTTTTCCAATAGAAAACTAGAAAAATTCCCACATTCTGCAGCAATTTTAGTACCAGCAGAGGCATCAGCTGTTTGTAGCTCTCCCTTTGGGACCACAAAATCAAACAGTAATATTCCTGATATGGACAAAGCCTCGGCTTCAATTATTCAGCAAGAATCACAGTTGTGCAGGGAAAGCAGCATGCCAAAGTGGACCCACACAGGCCTGGGAGTGAGAAACTCCACAATTTTAATTTAGATTCTGCCCTGATGCATTGCACTCCAGGGTGAATCTCTGCACCTTTCTGTGTCAAGGCCTTCAGGTGCTGGATCCATTGCCTGCAGCTGCCCATCATATTGTGGTGAGAGAATAATCTCTCTCCTGTGTGCCTTTCTCTAGGTCTTCTTTCAAGCCTTTCAACTGTAGGCGTGGAAGCTCATCATCCCCTAGGGCAGGCAAACCCTGGTCCTTCTTATCCGGGTGGATGGTCAAAAATGTCACTTTTTCTTCAAAGCCACCCAGCCTTTGGAATCAGCAGTACCCATTAATCTGCCCAGATACAAACTCTGGTTTCTACCTGACTTCAGCAAGGTGGGAGCTGGCTTTGCACTGAGTTGAAAGGAGGAACAGACCAATGTTCAAGTCCCAGATCCACCACTTGTCGTTTTTCACCGACTTGAAGACCCATTTTTAACTTGTCTGAAATTGAGACGTATTCTAAAATCAAGCACATTTTTACATATTGTCATAGTTTAACTTTCAGCATTTTTTCTTTCTTATGGGAACATAAAGAACATGATGAGTGATCAAAGTTGACTTAGACTCAGTAAAATGCTACAATAGTTATGTGGCTGTGTGCAGGTTAGGTAGCATCTCTAAACCTCTTCTATTTATAGAATGGGATGATAATGGCAGTGTTGCTGCATGTTTGTTGCAAAGATAAGACAGGATGTGTTACTGAACTTATCAGAGAATTAGACAGTAGACACTGTTCAATGAAGGTGTCTTGATAGAATCTTTAGATCCAGAAGATATGGAGGTAAATGGAAGCCACTATTCAGTATTTCTTTTCTCTTTTGTCATACATAGTTGGGCCTGCTCTCTTTTAAGTGATGTCTATGTTTTTTTTTTTTTAAGATTTCATTTATTTATTTGACACAGAGAGAGAGAGATCACAAATAGGCAGAGAGGCAGGCAGAGGGAGAGGGGGAAGCAGGCTCCTGGCTGAGCAGAACGTCCAATGTGGGGATCGATCCCAGGACCCTGAGATCATGACCTGAGCCGAAGGCAGAAGCTTACCCCACTGAGCCACCCAGACACCCCAAATGATGTCTATGTTGACACAGTCCAGCTTTTATTACTAAACAGTAGCAACCTTTTCTCCTCTTCCCTCCCTTTCCAGTGCCTTCTCCAATCCCATTTCTGACTGTGTGAAACAGATAGGGGAGGAAGAATTATTTAAAATTTGAAGCCTAGGGTGCCTGGGTGGCTCAGTGGGTTAAAGCCGCTGCCTTCGGCTCAGGTCATGATACCAGGGTCCTGGGATCGAGGCCCACATCGGGCTCTCTGCTCAGCGGGGAGCCTGCTTCCTCCTCTCTCCTCTCTCTCTGCCTGCCTCTCTGCCTACTTGTAATCTCTCTCTCTCTGTCAAATGAATAAATAAAATCTTTAAAAAAAATAAATAAAATTTGAAGCCTAATATACCACAATATTAATCCTGACCTCTTNTTGTAATCTCTCTCTCTCTGTCAAATGAATAAATAAAATCTTTAAAAAAAAATAAATAAAATTTGAAGCCTAATATACCACAATATTAATCCTGACCTCTTTATTTGCTTGTTTTATAATGATGTGTTTTGTAGTTCTTATAAGGATGTGTTCTTATCCTTCACATGCCTTCAAAAATATTAGTTTTAGAATGTAGCTTATTTATGGCAGTAGCAGGTAGATTAAGCAGAGACTGGAAGGATTGAGTTTTAACTAAAAATAAACCAACAGACTGAAATTCTGCGATAAGTGTGTAGTAATGTAGTATATCTAATTAATATAGCAGTCAAGGAATACAGTATTTAAGTTGACCACAAGCTAAACATAAATCAGTGATATAGTGCTTTGGCTAAAGAAACAAAGAAGCAAACCAAGTATATGTAATGCATTCCTTTCATTCACTCAAAATATTTTTGGAGTGTCTGCTAGTGCTTGACACTATACTAGGCACTGGGGACACATAAATAAGTAAACCTAGTTTCTGGCCTCCAGAATGCCATGGTCTGATAGAAGGGAAGATGGAAAGGAAATTAATTGGACTGTGACACATGACACTAAAATTATAGGATCAATAAAATGATCAGGAAGGAAGGGGAGACAGGAGAGGTTTCCCTGAAGACATCACATATGAGCTAGATTTCAAAAATTTAAATATTAACTCCATTAGTTAATGGTAGTGAATCAATTTTTTAACTAATTTATTTAAAAATTGAAGTTGTGATTTGGCATTTAACATTGTATTAGTTTTAGGTGTACAACATAGTGATTTGGTGTTTTTATATCTTGTAAAATGATCACCACAATAAGTCTAGTTATTACCACACATACTTGCAAATATTTTTCTTGTGATGAGAAATTTTAAGATCTGTTAGCAATTTTCAAATATACTATATGTGCAATATACAATATTAGTGCATCAAGTTTAAATTTCCTAAATTTGATAATTATATTGTGAATATATAATAAAATTTCCTTGTTTTTAGGAGATAGAAACTGAGATATTTAGGGGTAAATACTGATGATATCTGTAATTTATTCTCAAAAGGCTCAGCAGAGTAGCAGTTGTTACACATGCATGCACGTGTGTGTGTGTGTGTGTGTGTGTGTGTGCGTGTAGGGAGAATATACAGCAAATGTTAGAAACTGAAGAATCAGTTCGAAGAGTTTCCTTGTTTTATTCATGCAATTTTTCTGTAGGTTTCCTTTAGTGAAATTTTCCAAAATAAAAAATAAAAGTCTCTTCTCAAAAGTTTAAATATTTAATTCTAAAATTCCCTAAAAAAGAAGTAGAAACTTTTTGTAATTAAAGTGAGATTTGCACTGGGGAAAGACTATTTAGCAATCATGTAGATTACCTTTGAAGCATTAATACTGGATTATAAAATTGGACTCAAATATCTGGTACAGTAGTTTACTTTGAACTAATACCGTGTCAGCCTCTGACAGTGCTTTAGTTAGCTAAATGTGAAAAAAATCTTGTTTTGATGAAGTAATTAAAATCTGTAAATGGTCACCATGGGATAAAGAACTTCCTCTCAATTCTTATTATGTATTAAGTCAGTTGTTTGAACACAGTGTAAATTCTATTGATATAATACCTTATTGTAATAAGGGGTATTTTTTAAAGCAAATCATGTAATATTTGGTTTCAACTCATATCATGCCTTCATAGAAAGAACTTTTAATGTCTATTCTGTGGACCAATAATTGGCACAATTGTGAGCTAGCCACATCCCCCTTTAGACATCTTCTGACAGGCTTTCATCCTGGTTCCTCAGGAAACTGGTAATTACACTCACAATCATATTAATTACAGCTTCTACCACCAGCTCCTTTTCAGGGACACCATATGCCAGGCATCATGCTAAGCATTTTATATATAAGGTATATCTCTTTGTAAAAGCATAGTTTTAAAAAATCCATTCTGACACTGTTTTAATTGGCATATTTTCTCCATTTGTATTTGGTGTAATTGCTGAAATACTTGGGTTTATAGCTACCATTTTATTATTTGTTTTCTGTTTGACACACCTGTTAGACATGTTCTTTTCTCCCATTTATTGCTTTCCTTTGGGTTAGTCAAATGTTTTTCATTATAGCATGTTTTCCCTGTATTGTTAGTTTTATGTCCTATCATTTTTTAAAAGTAGTTACTACAGAAATTACAGCATTCTTATCCAGTCAATACAAAAATTTTATCACTTCCATAATAATCCTAGGATCTTAAAACACTTTAAATCCATTTACCTCTCACTTTGTACTGTTGTTGTCATGCATTTTAATTCTGAACACATTTTTAACCCCCATAAGACATTATTAATTTGTTTTGAACAGTCAATATTCATTTAGACTTACCCACTGTCTTAGTCCGCTCAAGCTTCTCTAACAAAATGTCATAGTTTGGGTAGCTTAAACAACAGGAATATATTTATTTAAAGATTTTATTTTTTAAGTAATCTCTGTACCCAATATAGGGTTCGAACTTAAAACCTCAAGATGAAGAGTTGCATGCTTTACCAACTAAACCAGCCAGGCACCCCAACAAGAATTTATTTTATTTCAGTTCAGGAGGCTGGAAGTTCAAGATCAAGGATTGGGTTCCTGTGAGCCTTCTCTGGTTGGTCTGCAAATAGTCACTCTCTTGCTGTTTCTTCACATGGTTGTACCTCTGTGTACATGTGTCCTTGGTGTCTCTCTGCAAGTCCTAATATTTTCTTCTTAGAAAGACATTGGTCAGATTGGATTAGGCCCACCCTAACAGCTGCATTTTAATTACCATTTTAAAGGCCTATCTCCAATAAAGTCACATTCTGGGGTACAATGTTATACAGCCTTTCTAGTTCAACTTACAGTCTGCTGTTATTTTCTCATTGTCAGATGCTCTCATTTTACACCATATCCAGGTCTTTTATTTCTAGGGAGATTCCTCATCTAGAAAGCCAGCAGATCTCAGATGATTGTAAAAAGAGAAATAGCTGGCTTAGTTTATTTATATTAAGTGTGAATGATTCTATAACCAGATGTTTTATCATTTCCAGAAGTATTTATTTTTATAGAGTGTGTATTACCTTAAAGAAATGTGTGTTACTCTGCACTGGCCTTGGAACCTGCCTAGGATTCTTTCTCTCTCCCTCTGTCCCTTCCCCCCACCAGGAAAAAAAAAAAAGAAATGTGCCTTAAAAATAAAATTTTGAGGGCGCCTGGATGGCTCAGTGGGTTAAAGCCTCTGCCTTCGGCTCAGGTCATGATCTCAGGGTCCTGGGATTGAGGCCCGCATCGGGCTCTCTGCTCAGCAGGGAGCCTGCTTCCTCCTGTCTCTCTCTGCCTACTTGTAATCTCTCTCTCTCTGTCAAATAAATAAATAAAATCTTCAAAAAAAAAATAAAATTTTGAGATAACCCTCTGTACTAATTATTCCTCTCCATTCTTTTTTCAACTCTGTTAATAATACCTTATTTTATGTTATGTGTGTGTGATGTGTACATGCTTCTATTAGTATCACCCATGTAACTTTATATAGTTATGTGGAACTTCATATACTTAGCTATAGTTTTTTATATTTCTTTCTAGGTGGTAAGGTTTTAAGAGAGAGATTCCTTATCTATTTCATTTTTGTATACTCCTTTACAACTTTATATAGTGCCTGATTCTTAATAGGTCCTAAATTAACATTTATGGAACTTAAGTTTAATATAGTTTTGATGAGGTGGGATGACTTCTTAGAATTTTAAAAATAATATCACAGAGGTAGTTTTTGATCGGAAACATATTTGATATTGAACATCAAAAGAAGAAAAGGGAAGTATGCGATATATTAGAATCGTACAGCCTGACCAAGAAGGGAAGGGAAGCCATGGGAAAAGAATCTATAAGCATATGTGTGGTCCATTTTACATACTTATTGATGAGTGATGTTCTTTCTCATAATAACAGAAATTCACAGGGCACCTGGGGGGCTCAGTCACTTAGCATCTGCCTTCCGCTCAGGTCATGATCTCAGGGTCCTGGGATCAAGCCCCTCATTGGGCTCCCTGCTCAGTGGGGAGCCTGCTTCTCCCTTTTCTTCTGCCCCTCTCCCCACTTGTGCTTTCTTTCACTCTCTGTCAAATAAATAATAAAAAAAGAGGAATTAACATATAGACTACATGGAGAAACCATTTATCACCTATCAAATTGGCAAAAATATAGGCTTTGATAATGTACTTTGTTGGTGACTCTGTAGAGAAAGAGGCGGTCACACATGACTGGTGTAAGTGCTAATTGGGAAAACTTTCAGGAGGGAAATTTGGTAATATTTAGCAACATTATGTATACCTTTACTTTCTAACCCAGCTATACCATTCCTAAAAACTTATCACAAAAATTTCTGGCAAAAATATAAAAAGGTCTTTTGGAAGCCTATTAAAGGTACTGTTGGTAATAGTAAAACATTAGAAAGATCCTACCTTGTGATCAAAAGAGAACTAACTAGTTGAGTGAAGTAACGTGTATGTACAAACTGGAGTGCTGTGCAGCTGTAGAAAGGTATGAAGAATGTCTTTATATACTATTATGAGTAATCTTCAGCATATATATTTTAGGTAAAAAAAAAAACCCAACAAGATGAAGAAAAATGTGTGTAATATGGTACCACTCATCTAAGGGCTTGGGGGGGTGGTGGTGTGGATGTGTATGTTTCCTAGGGCTACCACACAAAGTATCAATAAGTAAGACTGGGTGGCTTGAACAACAGAAATTTATTCTTTCACAGTTCTGGAGGCTAGAAGTCCAAAATCAAGGTGCTAGCAGGACCATGCTCCCTCTGGAGGCTCTATGGAAGAATCCTTACTTGTGCCTTCCTTGCTCTTTTGGTGCTGGCTATCCTTGATATTCCCTTGGCTTGTAGTTGCTTCACTATAATCTCTGCTTCCATAGTCATGTAACCATCTTGTGTGTGTCTATGTCTCTGATTCCAAATCTCCCTCTCTGTCCTTTCATAAATATATTGGTCACTGAATTAAGATTCATTCTAATCCAGTATGACCTCATCTTAACTTGCTTACATCTACAAAGATCCTATTTCCAAATAAGGTCATATTTACAGGTACTGAAGTTAGGACTTTAACATATCTTTTTTTGGGGACACAATTCAACCCGCAACAGAGCATATATAAATGTGTGTGTGTGTGTGTGTGTGTGTGTGTGTGTGTGTGATGGAGGAGACAAGGGTAGATATGTATGTTTCTCTGAATAAACATTGTTTTGTAGATTTGTTTTAGAATAATGTAAATATTCACATAATTATAAAGCAAAATTAAATTGAAATTCTAGAAATTAAAAGCAAAATGAAATAAATGAATCACCAGAGTACTGAATTTGTGGCACAACCATGTTGAAAGAAACTATTTTAAGTGACTTTGCAATATGCTACTTTGACCATATTTCCTGAGTGGAATACGCCCTAAAGAAAGTAAAACTGAAAAAAAATCTTAAACTCTCCCCAGTGATCATATTGTAGGTGGTAGTGTCAGCATTTTAATTTTAAGACTGTTGAATATTGTGTGGATGAAGTGAGTAGTTACATTTATATTATTGGGAACATGATTTTGGGTTAGGAGAAAGGATAAAAGATATAACATAAATGAGGCAAGGTAAAAGCATTGTAGTTCTAAATTCACATTAGAAATATAAATTTGATTTCATGATATGTCTTACCTTAAAATGACAACAAAATAACAACATATTTCTAGCCCTGTTCATTGAAAAGGCCTGGAAATAAGGCCTCTCTCCTGTTCCATTGATCTATGTGTTTATCTTTGTGCCAGTACAATACTGTTTTGATGACTATAGCTTTGTAGTATAACTTGAAATCTGGAATTGTGATACCTCCAGTTTTTTTCTTCTTTTTAAAGACTGCTTTGGCTATCTGAGGTTTTTGTAGTTCTATTCAAATTTTATAGGATTATTTGTCCTAGTTCTGTGAAAGCTGCTGTTGGTATTTTGATAAGGATTGCATTAAACCTGTAGATTGCTTTGGATAGTATGGGCATTTTAATATTTCTTCTGCTGACCCATGAGCATGGAGTATCTTTTTGTTTACATCATCTTCAATTTCTTTCATCAGTGTTTTAAAGTTTTCTAAGTACAGATCTTTCACCTCATTGGTTAAGTTTCTTCCTAAGCATTTTATTATTTTTGATGCAATTGTAAATGGGACTGTTTTTTAAATTTCTCTTTCTGCTACTTCATTATTAGTATACAGAAATGCAATGGATTTTCGTATATTGATTTTGTATACTGATTCTGTATCCTGAATTCACTTATCAGTTCTATAAGTTTTTTGGTGGAGTCTTTAGGGTTCTCTATATATAGTATCATGTCATGTGCAAATAGTGAAAGTTTTACTTCTTCCTTACCAATTAGGATGTATTTTATTTCCTTTTCTTGTCTGATTGCTGTGGATAGAACTTCTAGTACTATGTTGAATAAAAGTGATGAGAGTGGACATCCTTGTCTTGTTCCTGATCTTAGGGGGAAAGCTTCTAGTTTTTCACCATTGAGTATGATTAGCTGTGGGTTTTTCATATATGGCCCTTATTATGTTGAAGTATGTTCCTTCTAAATCTACTTTGTTTAGAGTTTTAATCATGAATAGATACTGTATTATTAAATGCTTTTTCTGTATCTATTGAAATGATCATATCTCTTTTAATCCTTTCTCTTGTTGATATGATGATCATGTTGATTGATTTGCAAATATTGAACCACACTTGCATTCTGGGAATAAATCCCACTTTATCATGGTGTATGTTTTTTTAATGTATTGTTGGATTCAGTTTGCTAATATCTTGTTGAGGATTTTTACATCTATGTTCATCAGAGATATTGACCTGTAGTTCTTTCTCTCTTCTCTCTCTCTCTCTCTCTCTCTCTTTTTTTTTTTTTTTTGTGTGTGTGTGGCGTCTATCTGGTTTTGGTATCAGGGTAATGCTGGCCTCATGGAATGAATTTGGAAGCTTTCCAATCTCTTCTATTTTTTGGAATACTTGGAAGAGAATAGTATTAGTTCTTCTTTCAGTGTGTGACAGAGTTCACCTGTAAAGCTGTCTGGTCCTGGACTTCTGTTTGTTGGGAGTTTTTTGATTACTGATTCAATTTCATTGCTGGTAATTGGTCTGTTCAAATTTTGTATTCCTGATTCAATTTGGGACGTTATATGTTTCTAGATATTTATTCATTTCTTATGGGTTGTCCAATTTGTTGGCATGTAATTTTTCATAATATTCTTATAGTCCTTTATATTTCTGTGGTGTTGATTTTTATTTCTTCTCTTTCATTTTTGATTTTGCTTATTTGAGTCCTCTCTGTCTCTCTCTCCCTTTGATTAGTCTGGTTAAAAGTTTATCAATTTCATTGGGTCTTTTTAGAGAACCAGCTCCTAGTTTCATTGATCTGTTTTGTTTTATTATTTTTTAGTTTCTGTTTTATTTCTTCCCTAATTTTTATTATTTCCTTTCTTCTACTGGTTTTAGGTTTTGTTTGTTACATTTTTTAAGATGTGAGGTTAAGTTGCTTATTTGAGATTTTTCTTGCTTCTTGAGGTAGGTCCGTAATGTTATCAGCTTCCCTCTTAGAAGAACTTTTGCTGCATCCCAATGATTTTGGGCTGTTGTATTTTCATTTTTATTGTCTCCATGTATTTTTTAATTTCTTGATTTCTTAGTTGACCCATTCATTATTTAGTAGCATGTTATTTAACCACTATGTATTTGTACTATTTCTAGATTTTTCTTGTGGTTAATTTCTGCTTTCATAGTGTTGTCTTCAGAAAAGATGCAAGGTATGACTTTAGTCTTTTTGAATTTGTTGACGCTTCTATTGTGGCTTAATATGTGATCTAGAGAACGTTCCATGTGCATTTAAAAAAATGTGTATTCTGCTATTTTAGGATGGGATGTTCTGAATATATCTGTTAGATCCCTCTGGTCCAAAATGTCATTGAAAGACACTGTTTCGGGCGCCTGGGTGGCTCAGTGGGTTAATGCCTCTGCTTTCGGCTCAGGTCATGATCTCAGGGTCCTGGGATCGAGGCCTGCATCGGGCTCCCTGCTCAGCGGGGAGCNCCCTTGTGATCTCTCTCCCTCTGTGAAAAAAAAAAAAAAAAACTTTAAAAAAAAAAAAAAAAAGAAAAAAAAAAGAAAGACACTGTTTCTTTGTTGATTTTCTCTTTAGACCATCTGTCGGTTGATGTAGGTGGGGTGTTAAAGTCCCCTACTATTATTGTATTGCTATTGATTACTTCTTTTATGTTTGTCATGAACTGCTTTATGTATTTGGGTGCTTCTACATTGGGTGCATGTTTACAATTGATAGATCTTCTTGTTGGATTGTTCATTTTATAATTATATGGTGGCCTTTGTCTCTTGTTACAGTTTTTGTTTTAAAGTCTGTCAAATGTAAGTATTGTTATCCCAGCTTTCTTTTGACATCCATTTGCATGATAAGTGCTTCTCCATCCCTTCACTTTCAATCTGCGTACGTCTTTAGATCTGAAATGAATCTATTGTAGATAGCATATAGACAGGTCTTGCTTTTTTATCTATTCCATAGCCCTCTGTCTTTTGATTGGAGGTTTTAGTCCATTTACATTCAAAGTAATTATTGATGAGTATGTACTTATTGCTATTTTGTTATTCCTTTTATGGTTATTTTGTAGTTCTCTGTTTCTGTCTTCTCTTGCTCTCTTCTCTTATGGTTAATTGGTTTTCCTTAGTGATGTACTTGGATTCCTTCCTCTTTATTTTTTGAAGATCTGTTACCGGTTTTTGATTTGTAGTTACCATTTGATTTGCATGTAACATCTTCTGTATATAGCAGTCTATATTAAGTTGATGGTCAGTTAAATTTGAACCCATTCTTTACTCCTTTCCTCCCCACATTTTAGATATATGGTGTCCTATTTTACATCTTTATTTTGTGAATCCCTTGACTGATTTTTATAGATATATTTATTTTTACTTCTTTGTGCTTCCTACTTTCTTATTCCTCTTATGGTCTTTCTTTTCTACTCAAAGAGTCCCCTTTAACATTTCTTATAGTATGGTTTAGTGGTCATGAATTCCTTTGAATTTTTGTTTGTCTGAGAAACTCCCTCTTTCTGTTCTAAATGGTAGCTTTGCTGGATAGAGTATTTGTGGTTGCAGATTTTTTTTTTTTCTTTCAGCGCTTTGAATATATCGTGCCACTCACTTCTGGACTGCAAACTTTCTGCTGAACAATCAGTTGATAGCCTTATGGGATTTCCCTTGTATGTAACTGTTTTATTCTCTGTTACTGCTTTTAAAATTCTCTCTTTATCACTACTTTTTGCCATTTTAATTATTATGTGTGGATCTCCTTGGGTTGATTTTGTTGGTGGCTCTCTATGCCTCCTGGATCTGACTTCTTCCCTCCCCCCCTTTTATGCAAGATTTGGGAAGTTTTCAGCTATTATTTCTTCAAATAAATTTTCTGCCTCCTTTTCTTTCTCTTCTCCTTCTGAGACCCTTAGAATACAAATGTTATTATGCTTGATGGTGTCACAAAATTCCCTAAGTCTATTTTCATTTTGTATTTTTTTTTCTCTCACTAGTTCAGCTTGGTTGCTTTCAATTATTCTGTCCTCCAGGTCACTCACTGATCCATTCTTCTGCTTCCACTAGTCTATTCCACCTAGTGTATTTTTTATTTCATTTATTGAGTTCATCTCTGATTGGTTTTTTTTCTTATGTTTTCTATCTCTTTGTTAAAGGTCTTATTGAGGTTCTCCACTCTTAAGTACTATGTGTATTGTATACACCCTGCTATTGTGGCTGAGCCACTTTTCCCTTCAGTCCAGTCATCTGCAGTGGCTCTCTTGCCTGTTGTGGGTTGGGTTTGGTCCTTGTATTGTTAGTAGGGCAGTCAGGGGCTGCCTTGGGCTTGACCAGAGTCAGACCAGGCATTTGCCAAAGATGCAGCAACACCAAACTACAGGGCACTTTTCCTGTTTTGTCCCCAGAGAGGTTTTTGTTGGTGGGAGGGTTCTACAGTCAGACCATCTATCTGCCCCTATTCTACTTCTGGGGCCATAGTACGATTGTTGTGTGTGGTTATCTTTCCCTCTTCCCAGGGCAGGAGTCACTTTAGAGTGGTACTAACCCCTGTCAGGCCTGCTTGCACATTGCTAGGCTTGTGACACCACTCGGGATGTTCTCTGTCCAAGATCGTATTGGAGGGGGCAGATCCACAGAAGTGCAGGGGTGGGGGTGTGCCCAATGTTAGCAAGGTTTGAGTAGGTCTGCCGTTGGAGGGGACCTGGAGTTGAGGCCTAGCTGGATGGGGTGTGTCCACAGGGGAACCTGGGTGTGGGATGCACCGTTAGCAAGTTAGGTAGTGAATGTTGGTGCCTGGTTCTTTGGTGGAAATTTCTTATATTGTGTTGTAAGCTTTCTCTTGTAAAACAGCTGCTCCATGGGCTATGATTTTTCCTCTGACTTCTTCCACCTTGATATTATTCCCTCTTCTCTCTTCCTTATCCATCCTTGTCCATTTTTGAACATCCAGATCATACCAACTTCGTAAAATATTTTCCTATAACCCCAGCCTATCAAAACATTTTCCTCTTCTGGATCTGTATTTTTCTTACTATTAATTCTTACTATTAATTAAGGTAGAAGTTAATTATGTGTTGACCTATGATATCTTTCATAGTATTTTCTTGAAATAGTATTAAAATACTTAATTGTTTAATTTTACTTATTCAAGTCTGGTATTTCCAACTAGATTTTTAAACACCCTGAGGGCATAAACAGTGTCTTACTTTGTATCCCTCACCAATGTTGACACAGTACTGTGTGTGATAAATTTATGCTAATTAATGGAAACTGGAGACTTGACAATTAATGGTGAGCACAATAGCTTCCATTATGCCAATTCCAGAGAGTATATGTAAGGAGAGAATTGGAAAATTTAATATATTACATATATATTTTTATATATATTACATATATATTACATATATTTAATAAATTACATATATCTTTATGTAAGGAGAGAATTGGAAAATTTAATATATTAAATCCTCCATATAAAAGCCCACGTTCAGGGGACACATGCATTTCCACTCCTCTTGTTGCCTTGTGAAGTGACATCCTACCACTTCTAACTTCTCCTCCTATTCTTACTCACTCATTCTGGAGAGAGGAGAGGTGGGCAGAGGAAGAGATATTTGACAGATGAGTTTGTGAAGGAGAAATAGGCATGCTCATTTCTTAATCTCAGTCTCAGTTTTCCCAACTTGCATTGAACATGTGTACTTGTCTGCTTATGGATATGTAATAACTTAGCAGGACTGGTTCTGCCTAGTGTGGGGTGGGAGTGAGGGAGGCCTGTGATTGTAGCACTGCAGTACTTCCTTGACATAGTGTGTAATTTTAACTCTGTCACACATTGTTAGCAAGCCCATCGTGCCCTTCCATCTGAAGCAAACTCTTCAACAGCTTTTTCAGGAACAAAGGTAATATTTTATTTTCATTTTCTTGGCTCTTTGTGTCAATTCTGAACTTGGTTGGTGGAAAGAAGTGTGTTATTTATAAATCTTTCAATCCTCAAACATGTAAAGAAAGTGTATTTTAAAATTAGTTCTATTAATAGCAGCAATTAACTTTGGAAAAAGACAGGGGTTCTTAAGAGCTAGATTTGGTAAGGCAATTTTATCTAATACAGAAACTTCGAATGGGTTTCCGAAACCTCCATGGCACCTGTTCACTCTGCTGGTCTGAGTCTGTGATGGATGAGTCTGTGATGGATGGGAAAGAAGATGATTAGAGCTTGAAGAACGTGATTTCCCTTTATCCACCCACCACTGGTGGGAGGAATAAAATGAAGGTAGAGGGCGCCTGGGTGGCTCAGTGGGTTAAAGCCTCTGCTTTCGGCTCAGGTCACGATCTCAGGGTCCTGGGATCGAGGCCCGCGTCGGGCTCTCTGCTCAGCAGGGAGCCTGCTTCCCCCTCTCTCTCTGCCTGCTTCTCTGCCTCCTTGTGATCTCTCTTCCTCTGTGAAATAAATAAATAAATAAAAATCTTAAAAAAAAAATAAAATAAAATGAAGGTAGACAAGTCAAATAGGGAATAAACCCGTGTAAACAAAAGTTATGGGANGGGTGGCTCAGTGGGTTAAAGCCGCTGCCTTCGGCTCAGGTCATGATCCCAGGGTCCTGGGATCGAGGCCCGCATCGGGCTCTCTGCTCAGCAGGGAGCCTGCTTCCTCCTCTCTCCTCTCTCTCTGCCTGCCTCTCTGCCTACTCGTAATCTCTCTCTCTGTGTCAAATGAATAAATAAAATCTTTAAAAAAAAAGTTATGGGAATAAAGAACAGTATTGGTGGAGTGAGAAAAGGAAGAGGGATATCAAATATCACTGTCAAAGGATTATTAAGAAGAATTAAGTTCATGAGAGAAAGTGGGAAGTGGAACTGAAATAAGACTGGAATCTAGACATAACATCCATGGTTGGGATCATTCTTTTGAGCAACTCAATGCAAACAAGAAAAGTGAGGTCCTACAAGATACTTCTTCAAGGTCACAGTTCTTTTCAGACTCATTTTGCCAAAGTTGAGAACTTCTATTCTCTGGATGTTGGGTGGGGATTGGGAGAGTCAGAATTAAGGTTGGAGAGGCCAGATGAGTGTGAGACCACACATGCACACATACTTGCATACATATGAGCACATATGTATATATATCACACATGCACACACACACACACCACACCAGATACACCATACACACGTGCACATACACCATGCACATGCACATATACCTACATATGAACACCACACACAGGTGCATACATGTTCACACATGCCCATATGCCAGACACATGCAAACATACCACATACATAGGACACACACAACAGTACACATACATGCACACACACATGCACATACATGTAAACACACTTAATTCAAGCAATTCCACTTTTATGTTCTTTATAGACTAAACTTCTGAGTAAATGGAATGAGTGGTTCCTCGCACTAAACTAAGTTTAGAGAACTACTGCAGCACAGTGTGGTAGCCCTTATTTTGATATAAGGGCTGACTGCTGGATGTAAAACTTACTAATACTACATTAAAGGCAAAGAAGATTTTTGCTTATCTTATGAAACCTGATGCCTTTTCTACATTTTTTCTCCCAAAATGTACCATCTCCAGAGGGACTGATGAGGTCATATCTAACAAATAGGGATGGTCCACAGACCGACTCCATCGACATGATCTGAGAGCTTGTTAGGATTGGAGAATCTCTGGACCCGCTCCAGGACACCCTAGATTTAGAATTTGTATTTTAACAAGATCAGGTTGATAAGTTCCCATCCAGTTGGTCGGTATGATCTTTCCAATTTCTGAAATGTTATGAATTTTGAATATTTAACTGTAACATATTCTTTTTATAATTCTATAATCAAGGGAGTAATTACAGCTTTGGAAGTTAACTGTGATGTCTTCACTCTTATGAATTCATCCATTACACATTGCCTGCACACATGAACACAGTGGTTATTGCACTATCATGACTGTTAACATCATTTCCTGTCAAGAAACTGATTAAACTTAAAATATACCATCACATTTTTTACTTAAAAATGTATTTTCAAAAAAATGTATTTAAACTGTAAATGAGAGAAACAATTTAAGATGGGTCATTATAGCTCCTCAGTGTATCATGATGAACGTGTTTGGATTTTGTGGGATAATGTCATGTGGAGGGGAAGAAACCCTTTCTTAATTAGCTCATTAGCTCTGATTTTACTTTTACAGTGTAAACAATCTTTTGCAGAAGTCATAATTACTTATAGATGCTAATGCTGACTGTACTTTAAAATCTAAAAATTGCTGTCATTGGAGTTGTGTCTTGAAAATATGTTTATCTATCCTTGTGCGAATGCTTTCTAGAATCCTGGAAAGCACTTAAAAATTTTTTTTGAGGCACTTAAGCTCAACAGCTAATGGAAGATCATGTATTTAAATAATTTACACTTCCATCTGGTTTGAAGAACACCAGGTGGAAGTGGCTGATCAGGATGAGTCTGTTACGTGGAAGGAAATGTTTGCTCAAAATAAATGAAAGGCAAACATTTACATGAGCCCCATCTTTTTGACTGTGTGGGTAGACTCCTGTTTCCTGCTGTAATATTCTCTGGTCCTGGATTCTGTCTTTTACATTCACTGTGTATTGATGAGATTCCAGAAGAAGCATGGTGAACTGAGTGATTTCCACTGTTTTATTTTCTTCTTCACAATCTTTTGATCATAAGCAATTATTGTCTCTTTTTCTTGTCCTTTCTGCATGCCAACCTGAAATCAAAAGGGGCTGTCCCCTTGCTGTAGGAGAGAGAAAGCTGAGCTTCCTGGATGTGCTTCTCCTTGTTGCTGGGCCAACTGGCAAATTTTATGTTTCCCACTGAGCATCACAGTGTGTTGTCAAAAGCTTGGTTTTGTGAGTTGACTTTTGATAGGCACTTACTGTATCTTACCTGTCAACACCGCAGTGGACTTCCTCATTTACAGCATGTGGCTTGCAAGCACAGACCAAACCCTTCAAGCCAAGAAGAGTCCTACAGAGCACATGGCTCCAGTTTCCAGCTCTCTTCTGCTCACTGTGCTTGTCAGACACATTCTCCCATGCGTGGACTTTTTGGTGTGTATCAGTGTCTGTGTGTCTGTGTGTGTCATTTTAGGGTAGATAAAAGGATCAGAACCATTCCTGCTGTTAATGCTACAAAGACAAAAATGGAACTTTTTGTTCTGGCATCATAAGGAGGAATTACTGGCTATGGAGGGCAATTGTTCCCAGGGTTATAAACCAACTCGCCTAACAATTTCTCAGCTTACGTGGGAGAGTATTGTGTGATTATCACAAACTGAGTTAACATTGAGAAACGCAGCCTTTTTAGTCCACGTATTTTGAAATATCATGGCCTCTCTACTCTACCAGTAGGACACTAAAGTTTACTTCCCTAGCCTCTAAGACTCCCCAGGGAAAAAGATCACAAAATCTGCAGCAGCTTCAAATTCATCTTTTCCAGAGCCAAATGAAATACAAATTCCAAATGTTTCGAGTTTTATTCTAGGTTTAGAAATAACACTTTTTCAAGTCAGTTCTAAATTTGACAGCATCCCCTCTCTCATTGCTAGAAACAAGGCTGGGCTGGGCTGGGCTAGGGCTAGGGTACCCTGAGTATTACCCGGAATGACTGCTTCTCCAGCCATCACAACTACATGGGAATTTCTGGGGGAGGAGCCCTTTCATCTATTGTAAAATAAATTGATAAAGGGGTCCTTAAAAATTGTTTGATGGAAAATTGTTTGATGGAATTGCTTTAGGGCATTGTTAGATCTTGTTACCCACTCCATTTGAAATGAGCAGTAGTCATTCCTGTCATCACTTCCCTTGTTTAGCTCTTGGCTACACATTTGGGTGTGGACAGAAAGGAGGCTCGGTAGGAAACATGGGAATTGACACATCACTGTGGCCTCCTCTCCTTTTTCCAGGATGGCCTAGAAGTCTCAGGGGTGGGTGAAGCTAGTATAAATGGAACTGAGGGGCTCTCAATAGTACTCATGTTCCCCTCAACTGGTGCCAGTCCTGGTGTCACTGTGGGCAGGTGCTCCTGCCTTACCAAGAGTGGAAAGCATACAGCAGAACCAATTTAGGAAGCTTGGCAAGAATGCTGTTTAATAACTTAGTCATCATATTGGACAAGGGGGCTCATAAGGTATACTTGAAAATACCTTTGTTCATCTCCCCCATTGCTTGTTTTTCTCCTGCCCTAAGGGCCAGGTCTCGATTTTCCAGTTACCTCCAGATAACAAAAGATCCTGTGATTGTCATCAGTAATTGATTTTAGTTCAGTAACTAATACGTCAAACTAGGGTAGTAAGTAAAATACCTGTTTCCATTTAATGGAAAACTTTTTCCTTTAGCTTGGGCCAGCTGCAAACAGTCCCCCTGTAGGCTTGTGGGGGCTGCTGGGGTGTTGGTGCTGGTGCCACTTGCCCCATACAGTGCTCTATCTCTCCAGGGCCAGAGTTATAGATGGTATGGAAGTGGAGAGGGGGGTAGGAAGGTCTCACTGTTGGCATCAGTGCTCCCTGGATTTGGGAGATTGGTAAAACTACATTTCTCTTGTAGGACACACACACACACACACACACACACACACACACACACACACACACACACACACAAACACAATTGCTGTGGATTTCTTATCTGCTAATGTGTCTCCCCTGGTTGGTCACATATATGGTCCTCAGCCCTGGGAATTCACCAGTTCACGCCCTGATGGGGTCTCTTCAACTGTTTAGGTAGGTCCTATGTTAGTATTGTGCTGATTTTCTCATATGAGAGGCCACATCTGGGGATACTCAGGAATCCTTTGGTACAACAAACTCTGGAAGCATATGCAAGCCATGACAACAATCTCTACTTCACCGGTGGAGGAGCTGGCCATCATCTTCCTCCCGTAGGAGATCCCAGAGTCAGACACCAGTCCATGGTGTCTCCCAGCTCTAGAGGATGTATGTCAGTCTTTCAGAGGGATCCCACTGAAGTCCTTTCCTTAAATATGAAGGGAGGGGCATGCACTGACTTATACTCCAATTCCTTAATCTTGGGGAGGGTTGGCACTCATAGCATATAGTGGAGTAACTGTAAAAAGTCCTCTAATACTCTAGTTGCTTTTTCAGCCCCCCCAGTCCTTCCTAGGCTGAGGACGAGTAGTGAGCAGTGTTGAATAACAGTTTTTAACCAAGTCCCATGCGTGTTCTGACTGGTGGCTTTGTGTCTCACTTTGAAATACGATATTTATTGTCTTGGGGTCTCTGTTGAAATTAAAGTCAAAATGGTTTATTTAGCATCTGGTTACATTAAATCAAAGTTTGAGTTTGAAAATCCAGGTTTTATGTTCATATGGATATGTGAATATCTATGCAGCCTCAGTTGAACAACTTAAATTTAAAGTTTCTCTTCTGCTTCCTCTTTAATTACATGTGCATTTGAATGAAGAGCTCACAGGGGAAACAAAATCTTTCCAAAGTAGAGTAGTTCTATTGCTCATTTCTAACTAGATGATATTGTGAGGAAACCCTTAAATAGTTTTACGATGTAGACAGAAGAATTATTGAACAGTCTCCACCCCTTTTTCTAACAGCACGATCTTCTTCAGCAGCAAGGTGCAATAGTATTAAGAATGAAAGAGGTGGTATCAAGGGGCGCCTGGGGGGCTCAGTGGGTTAAAGCCTCTGCTTTCGGCTCAGGTCATGATCTCAGCGTCCTGGGATCGAGGCCCGCATCGGGCTCTCTGCTCAGCAGGGAGCCTGCTTCCTCCTCTCCCTGTCTCTCTGCCNCCCCTCTGTTTCAAAAAAAAAAAAAAAAACTTTAAAAAAAAAAAAAAAAAAAAAAAAAAAAGAATGAAAGAGGTGGTATCAAGGGGCGCCTGGGGGGCTCAGTCGGTTCAGCATCTGCCTTAGCCTCAGGTCATGATTCCAGGATCCCGGGATCAAGCCCTGCACTGGGCTCCCTGCTCAGCTGGAAGCCTGCTTCTCCTTCTTCCTCTGCCTGCTGCTCCCTCTGTTTGTACTTTCTCTGTCAAATAAATAAATAAAATCTTAAAAAAAAGAAAGAGAGCTGATATCAATAACACAAGCAATAATTAGATAGCTGGCACTTATGGAACATGCACGCTGTTTCAGATGTTACCCTGAGATCCTGGAGGTGTTTTGTCCTCAGACCCTCACAATAGCCCTATGTGAGGTGGATGCTATTATTCTCATTTGATGGAGTTTTAGTGACTTCCAAAGTTCATATAGACTTCAGTCCAGGATATCTAACTTCATAGCATATTTTCTTAGAAAGATTTGTAAAGAGAATTAGGACTGATTGGGAGTTTGGAAAAACATTTTTCTTGTAAAACGGGATTTTAGAATTTTACATGCTGTTATATTGCTTCGACTTCACTTAGTTTCAGCGATTTCACTGAATTTATTTTAAATAATCTTGCCCACTGAACATGGTCTGATTTTGTGGGCATGGGAGTATCAGGACAAAAGGGCAAGTTGTTTTTAAAAACTACTTTATTGAGGTATAATTGACATGTAAAAAGTGGTATATATTAAATGTATATAATTTAATGAATTTACGGTAAGTATACATCTCTGAAACCATCACCATGATCAGATGTATTTGCCATAGATGGAAAATTATCTCCTAAAATTATCTCCTAAAAATTATCTCCTAAAATTTCCTCCAGCCTCCCTTGTTAATTACTTTTTTATTTTTTTGTTGTAAGAACACTTAACATAATAAGATCTACTCTGTTGGCAAATTTTATGTATACAATATAGTGTTAGCTATAGGAACTGTGTGGTAGATCTCCAGAATTTACTTATCTTGCATAACTGAAATTTCACCTGACCATCATCTCATTTCCCTCTTCCCCGAGCCAAAGGAGCAAGTTTTATAAGAACAGTGCTAAAGGGTCTCCTATGAACTTTTTTTTGGCCCTTTTATCAATGTTTAAGAAACTTCCATTTAGCTCATTTCTTTCAATGAAAAGTATTGGCCACCATTTTTCATTGCTACTTCCTGACTGGTCTGATTGTTATTTCTTTAAAGTCAAGGATTTCTTTACTTAAAGTGGTATTTAAGCCTGGGATGGACAATGTAGTAATCATGTTTTGTTGATTCCCTAAATAAAGGGAAAAGGCCATGGAAAACTCAAATGTACCAATACCCAGTGCTCATTGATGACTTTCTTTTTCTTCACAGGGCTGTGAATGGAATAGGATTGACTTAGCCTGTGCCCCTTTCCTTCTGGATGAGGGAAGACATGTTTAGGTCAGGCTGTATCTTTGTCACAGTGATTCTTAACCAGGTAGGTTAAGAGTCTTGCTGGCTGATTGTGTGAGTTTCAGAAACAAGAGTGAAACAGTAGACTGAGTAAGGGGACACATGAATGGAGAGGTTTGGGCAATGTGAATATGGAGCCAATGGCATCTCTTTTGTCATTTTGAGCACCTTTGCTCTAAAAGTACCCTGGCTTGTTTATGAATTGCCTGAAATGAGAATGATTTTAAACTAGACCAACAGGCTTTCCAGATTGGTGGGGAATTCTCTCCCTTTCTGCCCTCGGCCACCTAAAATCTTAAATTTTAGTTTTCTCAAAGCTTATGAATCCTATGACCAGTGTGAATAAAAGGAAAAATCTGTGGGAAATCCATGCCATTTTATTGTTGCATTGAATGTAATCCATCTGTCAGATTCAGGAGAAGTTCTCCAGACCTCCTATGGACATATTGTTTCCCTTAGGAATTTACTATATAGAGTGATTTACTTTTTCCTTTGTTTAATAAAAATTTGTTGAGCACCTACTGTGTCTCAATTGCTATTCTAGGTGAGGGGGTACAGTGAACAAAATGAGACAAAATCCCTGCTTTAATTGAACTTATAGTCTCATGAGTAGAGACAGAAAATGAGCAAAAAAATATTAGTAACATATATAGTGTATTCAAGTTACATGCTATGGAGAAAAATAAAATAGGAAGTGGGGCTATAAATGCTGGGGTTGAGAAGGGTGGTTTAATTTCAAGTAAGAACATTAAGGAGGGCTTACTGGGAAGGTGATGTTTGAGCAAATGCGAAGAAGAGCCGGAAGTGAGCTGTGTGAAGATTGGGGAAGGTGCTAGAAACACCATGACTTTGAGGAGATCTGCTGATTGGGAGGACTCTGTTGGCTTGATCCGCTCTGGCATTACTGGAATCAGTTTAGAGCTCAACTGACCTCTTAAAGTAAGGGGAGAGGCAGTAGAACTTCCAGGAAAAAAAAATGATGGGAAGGAAAAGCCTTCATGTAGCTGGTGGTGGATTTAAGGGCTCACCCTTTCTCTCCTAAGGAGATGCTATTCTGTTTCATTTCTCAGGTATAGGATCCGGTGTCTCCTTGAGTTGACTATGCAAAATTTGGCCAACTCTAATATGAGACAGGGTACATTTCTTACAGGCCTGCCCTCAATTTTGATGTCAAGTTCAAGTTTGGGGGATTCCCCAAACCACCCTCAGATTTGAGAATTCTTTAGGACTCACAGGACTCCCTGAAAACTGTTATACTTATGGATTATAACAGATTAAAATCAGCTAAGGGAAGAGATGCATAGGGCAGACCCCACAGGGGTCTAAATGCTAAGCTTTCAGTTGTCCTCTCCCTGTGGAGACTCAGATAGCATTAATTCTTCCTGGCATCCACGTGTGGCACTGTGCATAGAGCATTGCCAACAGGGGAAGCTCACCCGAGCCTGGGTGTCCAGAGTTTTTACTGGCACTCGCTCACATCTCATACACGTGGCTGTCCTTTAGTCTCCAGCTCCTCTGGATATTAGGTTGACACCCTTAGTCTCCAGTTCCTCCCAAGAGCAGCAGATACCACATGGCCTAACACAAATCACATTGTTGGACTCCTTGGTGGCCAAAGCCCCCAGGAAAACAAAGACATTCCTGCTAGGCATGGCATTTCAGGACCTGAGAGATCACCTCTCAGCAGCTAAGGGGAAAGGCCAGACCTCTCTTTTGGATAAGGTTAATTCTTCACTATACACTTTGTAATATGCAGTTATTTTTCTCCAACATTTTTGTTTTGAGAACATCACTCACTACCGCTCTTCATTAAAAATCCACATGAGAGGTGAGGAGGCAGAAGCAGAGCCGGGGGGCTCTTCATCTGCACACATGAGGGGACCACATATTTCACATTTGCATCTTAAGTTTCTTTACTATTGAATATATAGTAGATGGCTTTAAATAACATTCTTCTCATTGTCTTTTGTCCCTTTTTGGGGCAAGAGAGAAAGCATGAATTCATGGACAAAAATATGTACATATTCTGCACAAAATCATTGAAGGTAAGTAAACTAATAGCACATAGATTTAAATGTTTACTGGTTTGTGTCAGTGTCTGGTTATACAATGAATAATTCATATCAAACTAGTAGAATGTAACATTTACATAAAATAATACTTTGCAAATTTATGGTAAGTACTAATTACTTGCCTTATTTGCCATGACTATGATATTAAATATTCATAAAAATGTGATTATTTCTTTGATTTGGCAGGCATTTAGATTTCTCTACAGCTTTTCACACTGCTAATTTTAATCCAGTAAATTATCTGGAAGAAAACAGTATGCAGCCTAAAAACTGTTCAAAATTCACTCCAACATTGAGCACATTATGGACGTAATGATCCATTACAACCAAACTTCAAGAAGGTCTTAGAAGAAAACTGAGAATTAAACAAAGAAATATGGAGGCTATCATCATGATTTGTCAGATATGTTTATTAGGAGATTTTTTTACATATATGATGGACAATCTTTACAAGTACTATCCTGATCTATAATAAACACATTTTGAGATGTTTTCCTCCCGCCAGGGGCCAGTTTAAGAGAATTTACCAGGACTCTGCCAGTGTTCATTTCCCAGCTTGATGTTTAGTGAGATTATTTGTGAGGCACATTAATGCAAGAATCTGAACTGTGGGTAAGTGTGCTAGAAATGCTCCTTATGGGATCAGAGGGGGCACCTCCTCCCTTCCTCCCTGCTCCTGTTTAAGTTGTGGGTTCTCATCTTAAAACAAAATCATAGTTCTGTGGCACAAAACTCATATAAGATGACATTGTATGATATTACCTGATTGTTTTATATTCTGTTAACTTACAAGGATTCTGGTAATAATTTGCCTGCTTTTTTTTTTTTTTAATTCAGTGAACACAAAATGAATCTCTCTTATGGATATTCAGCATTCTCTGGTCAAAAAATTCAGAGAGGAAAAGGAGGGTTGCTCTTGGGATCTAAAGGCTTAAGGATGTAGGAGAAAAAGGGAGGTAGTAGTAGAAGAGGGGGGATGACTGTCAAGCATGAGCTTGCTCATCAGAAAATAGTTGGAGAGAGATGTCAGAGAGGGACCAGACATAGTACCTCTCTGGTTTATATCACAGCTTCTGTCACTGAATCCCTATGAGACAAAGACATTATATAACCTAGAGTTCCTCTGAGAGCTAGTATTCAACAGGGTGAGTTTTATTAATTCATTATCTGGAGCTAGAGCTAGGAAGCACTCCCAGATTTGCTCATATCTGTTTATGAAAGGTGCTTGAATCAGGTCAGGGCTATGATACTAAATAACAAAAAAAGTTGATAACTCTGGAAACTAATGTGTTTAAAATATAAACCCCCATATCAGATCGATAGAAGAGGACAAGTGATGTGACATATAGACAAAAGAGGGCTCTTCTTTCACAAACATTAAGGAAAATGTGAAATGAAAATTAAGACTGGAAAGGATAGCAACTCAACAAAGTTTATAAACCTGTAAGAATGCTCTGCTTTGTCCTTAAAAGTGACCATGACCAGGGCACCTGGGTGGCTCAGTTGGTTGAGCAGCTGCCTTCCGCTCAGGTCATGATCCCATTGTCCTGGGATCAAGCCCCACATCAGTCTCCCTGCTCAGTGGGGAGTCTGCTTCTCCTTCCCCTTTTTGTGCCCTTTCTCTCTCTGTCAAATAAATAAATAAAATCTAAAAAAAAAAAAAAAGTGACTATGACCTGATAACCAATGCTAACATCATGGATGCTTAGCAGTATGTTCTGAAGAAAGATAGCTTGGTTTGTTTATCATGCATGCCAGGAGGAAACAGAGCTTAGTAGCAAGGTTGGGAGCAGATGGGGGCACCACTTCTGTCTGCTCCCAACTTCCAGAAAGTGCGGCTTCTAATAAGTTATTTAACTTCTCTCTGCCTCAGTTTCCTCATCTGAACTGGGGAAAAACAGTATTCATCCCATAGGATTGTTGTGATTGTTGTGAGGATATACTGAGAATGTTTATATAAAGGCTTAGCATAGTGTCTGACATGTGATGAGTGCTTAGTAAATCTTAGCTAGTATTATTACACCTATTACATATATGAAACTAAAACAGAAAAAATCAATTAATTAAATGTCTATTCATGTGAAGAAAGACTTCAGATATTTGATATTTGCCAAAATGTTTGAATTGACTGCACTGCATGGTTTTGTGATAGTAGGAAACTAGCATAGTCTAGATAAGTCAATGACAGCCACTTCAGGCCTCCCAACTCAGTCCTGGGTTTAAGCAGGAATGAACAAAGTAGACATTTCAGTATGAAGTTCAGGATGAACCTTGGTTCTAGAACACTTCTGATTCTGGTTGGTCTGGATATATTCTAGACCAGGAATTCCTGATCTGGAATCCATGGGTAACTAGAGCTTAGGATTATTACTTATAGATTCTTTAAGGAATCTGTTAACACCTGGAAATGGGATACAAAACTGTAGGTATACACATTTTTCTGGGCAGAAGGTCCATAACTTTGATCAGATTATTAAAGGGTTTATGACTCTTCAGATTTTCAGAATAACTAGTCTGGATCATGTGGGTTCTTAATGAGCATTACCTAGAAGCAAATAAGGTTCCAGATTCCCAGTGAGGCTGAACTGTGATTAGGAGAGCTGGAATCTTGTCTTTGTTCTGGCATTAGGAGGCTATCTATGATGCATTAGTTTTTTTGGCAAGCTACTTCACATTGAGCTTATACTAAACAAAATTGATATGGTCATTCCCTCAAATGTCACTCTTTAACTATAGCCACATCATCCTTCCTTATGTAATTGTTATTTTGAGTTCCAGTACCAAGACTTTCCATTTATAACAAATGTTACAATCATGCTATATAATCATGTTAGATCTTCCCATAATTTTACTACATTTAAATAATTTTGAATCCTGACTCTGTCACTCAATTCATTTTATGACACTCGCAATTTCCTTTTAGTCATAAATTTGATAATCATGCCATCTAAATAAATATGGAAAATCCTGTGTCCATTTAAGAAAATTCTTTTTCTTTTTTGGAAAAAAATATATTCAGCCTTGATAAACTTTTTCAACACAAAACACTGTAATCATCTTTCTGGCAAAATAGGAATGATATTTACAGAACAATTTTTGAGTCCCTTGTTATAATGTTGAACTGATAAATTAGGGAAAAGCAAGAATAGATTAAAATATGTTACTCCTTTTTAGCCAAAGCCTTCTTGTGTCATTGTTTTGAAAATTAGCAATGATACATGAATATGATTTGCCTAAATTGAGGCTATAAAAAAACAACCCAAAGAACGTTGTAGTAGAGTGTGAAACTATTCTGACCCAATTTTTACTTCCCTAACAAACCCACACAAAGTCCTCAGAAAATCTGCTGCAAGATGGCACAGTATAAAATAACTATGTATAAGTTAACCCCACCCACATCCCTCTCCCCACCTATGTTGCTATCCGTACTTCTTACAATGAAAAAAATTTAAACCGCATGCTTGCTTGCTTTCTCTGAAGTCTATGCACCACCTACTGAATTGCTTTTCCAAGCTGTGACCAACCTTCTCAAGAGCCTGCTTACCAGGTTTGAGAAACAAAGCTGCCTTGAAATCAAAGATTCGGTCTGATGGAGCCTCTCCAGTTCCTGATGCTAATCATAGAACTGGAGGCTGCTCTTTCAGGAAAGCAGAACTTTCACGTTTTAAAGAGGGGAAAATCCTACCTTCCAAGAAAACTGCAGAGTATACCTCTTCCCTTTCCACTAGTCAGCTCCCCCAAGCTGCTGCTGCTTCTGCTGCTGCTGATTATTATTAATTACCCTGACAAGGACTTGTGGATTCACCACAAGTATCTCCTTATTGTGGAGGGTCAGAGAGAGCGCTGGAGGAGGGAAGTTTCCTGGGAAGCCAAAGGAAAACTGTACACAGGGGGTCAGAGCGGTGCGCAGCGGCTGTTAGCAGCTGTGGGCACCATCTGACTGATCCGAGCATGTTCTCTGAGCTGCCTCAACAATATGTGGAGCTTATGGGAGATCCAGGCCCGGCTGCTGGGTGTCATTTCCTATAAAGGAACTGGCTGAATTGGCGCTGGTTCTGTGCTGGGCAAATGTGCCTAGTGGAACAAGTGTGGCCTTCATTTACCCAGAGTCTCTGAAAGGAACACAAAGGGCCGAGAAGACGGTTTCCTTTGTTAACACGGAGATAACATTGTTTGCCTATGTTAATTTAAAAGGAGGACCCAAAACATGAGACATCTGGTTTTTAAAAGTCAAATCTGTACCCTCTACTTGGAATTTTTCATTTAATTGGGGTATAATTAAAAACATTGAAAAAAAATGGGAGAAATCAGCTAGAGTTTCCATTGCTGGGACTTTCACCCCACCTGAGGTCAAACAGGCCCTTGATTGTGTTTAAAAAGCCCAACTTTTGTTTTGCAGATGGTGCAGTTGACCAATGCTGCCACTGTGGCTAGATGAAGAGAGGTCAGCCCTCTGGAGTCTGGGATAGTTTTTCTGACAGTGTAGAGAGTATTAGCCTGAGCTGCTTGAAATATGCGATGTCCAGAAACAGTGGGAATAGTGTTTATTGTAGCTTATGTGCACATTGTGTGGGCTTTTAGCTGTTGAATCAGAGGTCCTGCTCTTTAAATGTCATTGTACTGCCCTGTCACTTCATCGCTGCTGGGAAAGAAACTGCAGAGACTTTAAAGAAAAGTTAGTCCATTGGCATACAAGAGCACCATTGAGTTTCAGAAAGATGGAACTTAAGACGATGCAAAATAGTACATTGATACATCATTTGCCAGCACTATTTAGAGGAGAGTTTACCTTCTGCATCTGGAGGATAAGCACAGACTAACAGTGTATTAGTGTCCCAGGGCTGCCGTAACAAAAATACCAAAAAGTGTGACTTAAAACAACAGACGTTTATTGTCTCCCTGTTCTAGAGGCCACAAGTCTAAAATCAGGTGTTACCAGGATTACACCTCCTCCAAAGCCCCCCAGAGAGGATCCTTCCTTGACTCTTCCAGCTTCTGGGAACCTCAGATGTTCCTTGGCTTGTGGCAGCATATCGCCAGTCTCTGCCTCTGTCTTCACACGGACTACTCCCTGTCTCTCTGTGTCTTCATGTGGCTGTCCTC
The DNA here is from genome assembly GCA_002007465.1 of Ailurus styani. Lineage (NCBI taxonomy): Eukaryota > Metazoa > Chordata > Mammalia > Carnivora > Ailuridae > Ailurus > Ailurus styani. Next base: position 1,608,157 of record LNAC01000131.1, on the reverse strand, counting down.
TTTTTGTTTGTCTCTTTTTCCCTTATAAGGACCCAGTTATATTGGATTAACAACCACATCTTAACTAATTGCATCTGAAACTACCCCATTTCCAAGTAAGGTCACATTCTGAGGTGCTGGGATTAGGACTTTAAGATATCTTTTGGCGGGGGATACAATTCAATCACTAAGACACAGCATAAATGAGAGTGGACTGAAGGGGAATTAAGAAATAAACTCTGCAACTCTTCATTTCATGTTAGGTTTCAAGTTGGTTAGGAATTGGGATAGGTGATAGAGGTGCTGCTATGGGGTTTGGCAGCACCAACGGAAGGCAGAAATTTTATACTTAGAGATACCAGGAACTGTAGAAAGGAGTGATATTAGAATTAGCAAGATTTATAAATGAAGGCATGCCAAGACAAAATTTATTGGTACCATAGATTGTCTTTGGGTATGATGAATTGGAAAAACTCTTTGTGAGAATGCTCCATCACAGAAAGTGGCTTTGTGATATGTGGCATGTATTTTTAGAGGTGACAAAGCCTACTTTTTCAGTCAAAAGTAAATACAAAGCACTTGCTTAGTGTCAAGTTCTATATTTTGGATATACAAAAGTAATACATGATACTCGCATATATATAAAGAAAACTAACCAGAACCGTTTGGGAATAAAGTTTTATAGTGAATTGAAGTTCCTATTTTATTAGGAGTCTCATTTTATCACCATTCTTATTTCTTACTGTGGGACCCTTTGAGGAAGTGATACAGTTATTGCTGGATTTTTCCCAACTTACTAGTAGCTAGAAGGTGAAATCTTCCCCTTAGAGTCCAATTATTAGTTGTTCTACCTTAACTTGTGTTCCCGAGACTGTATCAGTCATGTCTCAGACATTCTTCGCTGTGCTCCTGGGCCCACTTCTTCAGCAAAGCTGGGGAAGGATCACACAGGAGGACATCGATGCCAACTGCCCATGGTGATGCAGTAGTCAAGTGGAGTGTGTCAGGACTCAAACCTTCCTTTGTCTGAATTCAAAATCTAAATACCCATTGCCTACTCTTTAGGAACTAATGGTTGAGGAGGGAGCAGAGCTTTTCAGGGCTGTGCAAATAGTAGGAACGGAAGCAAAAAATAGTCTATTCAGAAACACTTCTTATTGGGTGCCAACTACGTGCCACGTGCTTTGAAGGTAGACATTTTTACTCATTATGTAATTAATCTAGATACTTTTATGTGCTATCTTTTCTCACAAAAACCATACAAAATGTTATTCCTATTTTCCAACCGAGATGGTTTTCCAAAGGCAATACAGATAGTAGTTGTTAGAGGTGGGTTTTGCACAATTGCAACTGGTAAATAGAGAATGACAATCATTTTGAATTATCTGGAACAGAAGTACCTTGTTAGTGAGCATGAGAGATAAAATTGGAAGTTGTGTGGGCAATTGATGGAGGGTTCTGAATGTAAGCCTGAAGACTATATCTATAACAGTGATATTACCAAGCAACTGCAGTTTTTGAGCAGCTGGGTAAAGTGATGAAAACAATATTGAAGAAGAGGAATCCAACATTTATGAGAGGAGAAAATAGAGGCAGGGAAACCAGCCAGAAGGTTTTTACAGTAATTGAGGCATAAGTTGAATCAAGCCTTCTGTGTGTGGGGGCTGTGGAAAAGAAAAGAAAGGGAGTTTGTTTGTTTACACCTTGTCTCATTCCAAAGAGGACTTTAAGGTAGTTTGCAAGAATCTTTGAAATACAGCAGAGGAATGCAAAGAGTGGCATGGGAAAAAATATAAAAACAAACAAGGGTAATGAGAAGCAAGGCCAATGCATTTCTGATGTGGAAGGCATCCTGCTCACCTACAAACTAATTGAATAAGGGAAAAAAATCTTTATGTTCCAGAAACACAACTCTGTTCCTCTGGCTTAATGCAGGGGTGAATTTTAAAGTATGTAGAGGAATTTAGGGGCTACATACACTTTAGGCAATCCAAAACTTGCACAACTTTTGATAAATGTTGTATGGCATTGTGTTGATGTAAGAAGACTGTGCTTATTGAATGCTATAGATAAAAACCAGAAACATATTCCTTGATTAGAGTCAAGCTGGGTAACATTGTTTTTGACATCTCCTTTTCAGGAAGGGGATGTGCCTGGGTAGACTACCCTAATTTCACTCATAGAGGAGTCAAGAATATCCTCGGGAGGGATAAAGATTCTCGTGAGAAAAAAAAGTGCATTAACTAAGTGGTGATCCGGGCTTCCAGTTTCAACTTCATGTAACATGTCCATTTGAGAAAATTTTTAAGGCAAATGGAACTAATATCACAGACATAAATATCTACGTAAACCATAGAATTTTAGTTTTTCTAGTTTTATGCAAAACTTCGTCCTGGATGCCCTTCAAATAGATTAACTGTGGCATGTGTATTAGGAATGAGCTAACCTTCTGTGTAATGTAGGATAGGGTTTAATGGAAAGGATCTAGGTGATGAATCAGCAGGGGTTAGGGCACAGTGGGGAGAAGAGAATGAGACTATACCCTTAGTCTTCTTGTTAGACACTATCAGGGACTCTTAGTTGCAAACAAAAAGATTGTTACTCCCACTAGTTAAAGCAGAAAAAGAATTTGTTAAGAGAATTTTTGACTGATACTCTCAGCAAGAAGTACATTTTACCTTGTGGCATTCACATATCCATACATGTTTTCATATATATGTAAAACAAAGTTTGAATGGAGCAATAACTCTTGCTTTATGAGATTTAAACATTCTTCCTGTTCTATTCTGTTGCATTTTAAGAAGTTGCTGGTTGTAATTCGCTGAATGAATTTTACATCCTCCTAATTGGTTGTGAACAATAGTTTAAAAAAACACTATATTAAGGATTGTCAGATAGCTCTGGAATTTCTGGGATTGGCGAGTTAGGTTGGAGGTAATGTAGCCAGTCACAATGGTAAACGCACACCATGACTCAGCTTGAGTGAGTCACTGTTTCTTCTACAACCTGGGCTCATAGCCCTGATATGGAACACTAAATACCAGAAACTCCACTACCGTTTTCCACAAAAGCCAGATGCATTCTTTGCCACCCTACTCAGAAAATGGATTCTGCCAGTCCAGCTTCCTCTGGTTGTTTAATTCCAAATTGAAAGCTCCCATGAGCGTGTGTGTTGCTGGAGCCTGATGGGTTGGTGCCTCAGCTGCAAGGAAAATATATTTTCTGGCTTTTCTCCTGGGAAGGCAAAGCTTATACAGTAGGGAAAGCCCCAAATATAGAGTGTTTGTTGTGGAGGTATTGGGCAGGTAGAAAAATGGCAAGTGCTCATTATATTCCAGATAAGTGGTGGCTTACACTCAGTTGATTACAGAAAATAATTCACATTGAGTGCTTGGTATTCTTCATGATTGTAAAATTGAGGGTATGGGAAAGTAGAAGTAGAGAGTACCAAGGACAGTCTTGAGGAGACACAGCAGAAGGCCGAAGTGAGCCATAGATCATGAGCAATACATAATAGTTGCTTTTGCTAGTTTTGAATAGAAAGCATTTTTTTCTTTTTTTAATTTTAATTTTTTAAAAAGTTTTTATTTATCAACTTGACACACAGAGAGAGAGTTCACAAGTAGACAGAAAGGCAGGCAGAGAGAGAGGAGGAAGTAGGTTCCCCACTGAGCAGGGAGCCTGATGCGGGGCTCGATCCCAGGACCCTGAGATCATGACCTGAGCCAAAAGCAGAGGCTTTAACCCACTGAGCCATCCAGGTGCCCCCAGAAAGAATTTTTTTCAAAAACAGTACCAGTCTCCTCTGCTAGGGCTTAAAAGAGAGTATTTCACATAACAGATGAAACCAGAACCCAGTATATGGTAATCATACAATCTTCTCTTATAGGGGAGCTCTAGATTTTCAAATTGTCAAAGTCCTTGATTACTCCTACTACTCTGATGTGAAGATCTTTATTAGGTCTAGATTCCAGATGATTATAGAAAAATCTCAAATAGCTAATTATAGTAGGCAATGGGTAGATGAGGAAACATTAGACACATTTTCTTTCTCTTAGACATGGGCCCTATAGCAGCATTTAGATGGCTCTTAACAAATGTGATTCTGGCAAAGATTGTCAGTTATGGTAATAAACTGGGTGATGAGAAGCTGAGAGAATACAGATACGACCTTTGTTGTTATAACTGTCATCACTACCGTGCATAACACCCAGAGGCAGAACAAGTGACTTAACTAAGGCATAATTGTTCATGGTAATAGTATTGATGACGTATTGTTTGTGCTATGCTGATTTGATTTGGTGGTGGTAGTGGTGGTGGTGGGGCTATCCTAGTTAAATAAATATATTAACATTTCATTTTATTCAGAATTTTTTGAGCACCTGTTAATAGTACTTAGGTTCTGTTCCTTATTAAGTCAATTGTTCAGGAAGAGAGAGTAGCTTGATTGATTAATAAACCTAAGTATGGTCATCATTTATCTAAGGTTAAAGAAAGGATAAAGAAAAAGAAAGATAAATCATGAAATATGTGCCAAAATAGGCCAAATATCATTATCCTGAATCTCAGAGCTCAATTCAAGATTGAGAAGGATTTTAAGATGTGTGATCATAATTGAATATTACTAGTTGAGTATAGCTGGAGGAAAACACACAACTCTGCTGTCTGATCTCACTTTAAATTTATGACTCCTAAGCTCAAGTGAGCCCTTAGTGCTATCCTGTGATCCTACTACATTTCTGTAGCTAGCTCATATTCTTGACCTCCCACATGATTATTTCATACCTTCTTCTCTCCAACAGGTCTCCAACATTACCTTTCCTTTCATTACTCTATACTGATAACTTCCCATCACTGGCAACGTAGAAGCAATCTGAAGAGAGTTTCCATACACTCCCGTTCCCAAATCTACCAACCAAATGCTTGTATTTGTACCCACATCCACTTCTTCTGGCTTATAATTTTTACTATGTTGGATCCCATCCCTTCTTGCCTACTCAAAGACATGGCATTTCTCTCTTATATTATTAATCCTCCCTAATTCCTGGATAAGTCCCATCGTCATATAAATATACTATGGTAATCCTCTGTATTAATTATGTTTCTTGCTTCCGTAAACTTGATCCTTTAATATTTGCCATACTGCAGATATTGGCAGTATCTCTGCAGAGATATGGCAGACATCTCATTCTGGACAACTGATAACATGCTTGAATCACCTTGCTTTGGCCTCCTGCCTTCCTTGTTTATACCCCACACCCTTCCAGGAACCAATCAATCATTCAAACACAAACCAGTCAATCTAGAATCGACACCCACAACTACTTCCTTTATGAGACTCATACTCTGGGCAACTGTACACCTGCCCTCATCACCCCAGGGTCAAGTACTAGATGACAATGGGCAGATCCTATGCCCTGGAGCCCACTGAAGTTGTTCAAACTAACCAATCCTAAGCCTGCTTGCCTCGCCTGGCAATTTCTTTCCTGTAGAAACCACAGTGAAGTTCCCTCTCTCTTCTTTCTCAAAACAGGTCACAGTGTTTCTTACTATGGTTCCCTGTTGCATGACGTGTACTCTCCCTGGATCTGTGAATATATGACATGCCATCTTTTCAATGGCAGTTGTCTTCCAAACTGTTTCTCTTACTATGCCTCACAATTTCTATTATTACATTATTTTTTAAAACGCCCTTATTTGGAAAAAACAGCACCATTCTCTTTTGATGTTACATTCACTATATCTACTTTCTTTTTAAACTAAATTCATTAGATATTGATCCTACTTCCCTCTCAGTTTCCTGTCTTTCTGTTATTTCTTAATTTCTTAATTTCCCCCTAGTCAGATTTTTGTCTTTACCACTCTGACAAATTCTCTTATCATAGTAACTGTTGACTTCTGTCTTGCCAAATGCAAGAGTCCTCATTTTATTTAGTATCTCTGCAGCATGTGAAGCAGGGATTGCTCCCGTCTTGAAAAAATTTTTCTCACTCGCTCTTTTCACTCTCCCTCTTGTTTTTTCCTTATCCATCTTATCTTATTTCTTAGGCTTTCTTTCTTTCTCCTCTATACAGTTCATCAATTCTTAAACTATTTGGTCTTAGCTCTTCATGCTCTTTTTTTTTAGACCTCTTTACAGTCTTTAGAATTATTGGGGATCCCAAAGAGCTCTTGGGTATGTGGACTATTTCTATTGCTAATTACTGTATTAGAAATTCAAGCATAAAAATTTAAAAACATTTACTAACTTGTTTAAAATAACAACAAACCCATTACATATATTTTTAAAAGATTTTATTTATTTATTTGAAAGAGAGAGAGAGAGAGAGCATGTGCAGGAGGGAGGGGCAGAGGGAGAAGCAGACTCCTCACTGAGCGGGGAGCCCCATGCAGGGTTCGATCCCATGACCCGAACAGAAGACAGATACTTAACTGACTGAGCCACCCAGGTATCCTCAAACCCATTACCTATTAATATAAATAATAAATATAAATTAATAATAAAATAAAATATAAATTAATAATTAATATATAATATAAATATATTATAAATATATTATATAATAATATAATATAATATAAATTAATAATATAATATAATATATAATATAAATTAATAATAAAATAAATATAAATTAATATAAATAACACATTTTTTTATATAGAATAACCATATTTTCTTAAACAAACATTTAGTGAGAAGAGTGGCACAGTTTTACATTTTGCTAATCTCTTTAATATCTGGGTTAATAAAAAACAGGTGGCTTTTCATATCTGCCTCTGCATTTAATCTGCTGTCACATCACATGTCATGTGGCCCCTAGAAAACTCTACTCTATTTTTGTGAGAGAATGAGAATGGAAAAGGCAAATGTGATCTTAGTATTGTTGTGAAAATAGCATTGACCATGTGTGCCTCCTAAAAAAAATCTCAGGGATCTGAAGAGGTCCCTGACTGCATTTTGTGCACGTTTTTCCTAGATCACCTCAGCTGTGTCCTTAATTGCTGTCTCTGAACATGACTCTGAAAGTTTACATCTCATCCTAGATGACTTCTCTAAATGCCAGGAGATATATTGCAAATTTCTATTTTGCATCTCCTCTTGGTCTAAAGAGGCAGTTCAAACTTAACATGTCCCAAACTGAACTCAGTTTACCCCCACAAACTTGATCACCCTACAGTTCCCCATGCCAATAAATGGATTCCAGTTGCTTGGGCCAAAAAAAGATTGTGTCATTGTTAACTTCTTTCTTTTGTATTCAACATTAAATTCATTAGCAGATCCTGCTAATCTTGGAAATATTTTTCAAATCCAGCCTCTTATGATGTCTGTCACCACTCATGCTACTCTAAGCCATCAAATCTCTTGCTGAGATTATTGCGATGAACCCTAACTACCTCCTTGCTTCTACATTTTACATAGTTCTCCCTATCTGATCTCTTCACAAGAAACCCAAGGGATCTTTCTGAAATTTGAGTCAGCTTCTTCTAAGGCTTTCCGTCTGAATCAAAGTAAAATCCAAAGCCCCTGCCATGGCCTGTAGGACCTCATTTCCTCCTGCACTTCTCTGCATCTCCTGGCAGAGGGAGAGACTCTGCTCTTCCTCAAACACACAAATATTCTCCTGACTCAAGGTCTTTGAACTGAGTTCTCTTGGCCAGGAATGCTTTTCCTCTGCACAAACATGTGGCTCAATCTCTTGTTTCCTTTGGGTCGTTCCTCAGATGTCACTTTTTGTGACCACCCTGTATGCCCCCATGATCATTCTATCTCCTTCTGCTACTTTATTTCGTCTCATATCACTTATCACCACTTGGTTGGTTTGTTACGTACCTATTTGTTTGTTGGCTTTCTCTCTTCCCAGAAGAATGTAAGTTTGAGGGCAGGGACTTTCTGTTTTGTTACTTCTGTGTCTCTAGTGCCTGACTGATTGTTGGTACTTGTGCATCAAGGGCAGATGGCCAAGCAGCACACGTACCAGGCCTGCTGGAGCAGGGTTGATGGGGAAAACTCATGGAGACAGGAGCAATAACAGGTCCCCTGTTGCTCATTGCATTACAGGGCATTGCAAAGAGATCTAGCAAGTACAGATGTTAGACTCTGGGAGAGGGTCCCTGACCCTTAGGCTATGGGCCTTTTAAGCTGCATGCTTAGATAAGCATAATCCACTTCCCTGAATACAAAAGCATTTCAGAGTGGCAGAACTTTGGCTCTAGTCCTGTCCTGACAGCTCTATTTGTGTTTGTGGTAACACCAGCTCTTTTCCAGCTCTGAGAAGAAGGATGCCAGTTGGGTCCCCTAGTTGTAGGTCTGTGCTGCGACAAGGCCACAGCACAATTTGCCATGTAAGCCTTCAAGAGGGAATGCAAGAGTCCTTCTTAGCGCACCACTGGGGGCTGTGGTCCAAACCTTATGTTTGACTAGAGGCCGTTGTCTTAAGTGCTGAGCCATGGTCAGTAGCCATTCAACTTTGTGGAAAACTAACTTCTGGTCAACTAGCCTTCAGGACAAGATCACCTTTACCTGCCAACACATAATAAATATTTATTGGCTCAATTAATTTCCTCATAAGGGTGACTGTGTGTAACACAAACATTCCTCAACTTATGACCATGATTTATGACCGACTACACAAAACAGGGAGGAACAATGTTGGGGAAGAAGAGTTCTTTGGAATTCATAAGAGTCTTGTGGCCCCATTAGTATGCTGGGGAGGAACTGGGTTATAGAGTCACTCTCTTTGGCAAATATAGTAAAATATTTTTCCTTAAACCAAGGTAGAGGGCTGGTTTTTCTAATGTAGAAGCTATTGATATCCTCAAAGTACCTATTCTCAACCTTTATAATTGATTTTGCAGCAAAAATTACCACAGAGAAGATAATACAAACTCATTATATCTTTGTTTAAAAATAATATTTTAGATATGTTTGAAATAGACTTCTATTTTTAGTACATTATGGCTTGATAAGTTTGGTGGAGGACTCTCCAGTTCTAGAAATTTACTCCTTAAAACTTTTTTTGTTTTTTTACCTACAGGAAAACATTTTTATGTGTTATATAACTTAAGAATTGGAAGGTAACCTGTTTATAATTTAGGTATTGATTCTTTAATCTATTTTCTCCAGTGAATTACCTTTTTTTGATTGTGAGTCACATACAGAAGTTGCTATGCAGATGCACCCGGGTAGCTACTGTGAAAACAAAGAAGGTCAAAACAAAGAAGGACAACCAAAAATGTCTCTAGACATTGACAAGTGTTTTCTGGGGGAAAAGTCATCCCTGGTTGAGACCCACAGCTTTACAATGTCTATCAAAGTTCTTTTTATCAATTAATCTTGGTTGAATTAAGTTGAAATAACACTTTCTGTCTTCCCACAAGGCATAGCCCACTTCAGTGGTGGCAGAAGGAACATAAAATAAGGTATGGGTTTGAATGACATTTTTGGATGTCTCTTCTACTTACTAAGATTTTGAACTGCAGCTTGTGTGCCGCTGTGTGTGCCTTTTCTATTGATGGTAGGAACAAATGAATTAACCCACAAAGCATTATTAACATGTTACCTGGCCCAAAGTGCAAAGTAAATATTCAATAAGTCTCCACTGTAAGTGATTTAGAGGATGAAGTACCTTCTTTTGTTAGGTTACAATGGGAACATGAACAGGCTGAGAGACACACATATACTTAGCCCTAAATTGGCATTATACATGGGTTTTTTCTCCTCCCCTCCCCTCCCCTCCCCTCCCCTCCCCTCCTCTCACTCCCTTCTCATCCCTCCCCTCC
>LNAC01000131.1:1587445-1598241 GCA_002007465.1 Ailurus styani | reverse complement strand
TCCCTTCCCTTTCCCTTCCCTCCCCTCCTCTCCTCTCCTCTTCTCTCCTTTCTAAGCTTGAACTCCTGAGATCAAGAGTCACATGCTCTACTGACTGAGACAACCAGGCACCCAAATTGACATTATACAGATTAAACATATAAAGTTTTGAAGGGATTTGGGGAAGTAATGAACAGAGACAATTATGGTTATCTAGGGGAGTTTTTTTTTTTTTTGGAGGAAGTGAGTTTTTAGTTAGACTTTGAAAACAATAAAGAGTGTACATTAATGGAGAAGAGGGATGCAATATCAAGTGCCTAGGTAGTTTTCTAAACAACTTCAGAATAATAACGCTGTTTAGCCAGGATCACCATCTACCCTGTTTTGTGGGCCTCGTTAATTATCCTAGTCATCACATGTCACAAATGTGGACTTACATTTGTAAGTAAAGTACTTTGTTTAGCATGCCCTTATATCTTTAGATCAGCAGAATTGTACTCATGGAAATACATACATATGTTTATCATTTGGAGACAATCCATCATGGAGCCTTCTTATGGAGCCTTTGGGAACTCAGTTTTGCTTGCATTTGTTATTCCATAGGGGCTTTTGTGATTGAGCCTTCTAGGTTTTAGTGGAGAGTTCATTTCCTTCTCTACAGTTTACTCTTGCTTTTGGTTAAGGATATGTTGATGTGAATGGAGCTAGCAGATAATTTTCAGGAGACCAAGAAAGAGACTATAAAATTTAGAAAATTTTATAGTACTGGAATTTTCAGTAGCATTTACAACTCAATGTAAGGCAGAATAAAGCAATATACTGGAGACTTTTGTAGTGAGGTTTAACAATTTTACAATTTGGGCGAAAATGGAAAACTGATCTGGCTGACACCTTTCTGTATTTTTCCCCTCAAATATTGTGCACGCCAAGGTAATTGCTTAAATCTAAGTTCTTGTCTCATGGTTTTCATTTAATACAAATATGCTTCATATATCACCCTATTAATCTGTGCTACTTTGCTCCCATTTGGGGAAGAAGTCATTAATGCTTTCATACTTTTTTTTTCCTTCTACAGCTCACCTTGCTATTAATGAGAGATGCCTTGAGGACACTGGGAAGGATGTCAGTGAAAAACATAGTTTTTACCAGGATGGACAGAAATTTAAGCTTAACTGGAGGAGGCACAAGCTTCCCCCACTTCCTTTTTCCTAGATTCTTTTCCCAGCCACCTCCCCATTTGATAAGCTGATGCTTCAAGATCACTATTTCTTTTGTTTGTTTGTTTTAATAGACACATATTGAAATATAACATTATATTAGTTTCAGGTGTACAACATAATGATTCGATATTTGTATGTACTATGAAATGATCACCACAATAAGTCTAACTGAGATCTATCACAGTAAATAGTTGCAGTTTTTTTAAATGAGAATTTTAAAAATCTACTCTCTTAGCAACTTTCAAATATGCAATACAATATTATTAACTATATTCACTATGCTGTCTGTTACATCCCCATGACTTATTTATTCTATAAATGAAATTTTGTACCTTTGATTCCCTACACCCATTTTGTCCATTTCCTCTCCCCCCAATCTCCTGACTCTGAAAACCACCAATCTGTTCTCTGTATCTATGAGTGAGGCTTCTTCTTTTTTAAACATTCCACATGGAATTGAGAGCATACAGTGTTTGTCTTTCTCCATCTGACTTCACTTAGCATAATGGTCTAAAGGTCCATCCACCAGAATCACTATTTCTCAAGAAGACAAAAAACTTTTTGGAACTCTCCCTCTTTCTCACCTGGTTTCTGTCTGCCACTGCTACATGTTAGGCACTGTTTGGAAGCAAGGGCTTCCCAGCTACATAGCTGTCAGGCTTCTCATCCGTGGCTCTTTTACTGACTTGCTTTCCTACCTTGGGCTGGTATTTTATACTCTGCTTTGTTGAGTTATTGTGAGGCTCAAATGCATTATGTATGTAAAGACTTAGCATATGCTTGGGACAGAGTTTTAAAAATTCAGTTATTATTATTCATGTTAGCTGCTAACTGTTCGAATATTGTCTTCTGGGATATTCTTCATACACAGTGAAGGTGCTTTTGCTTGTAGCTAAAACTGACTTCTAATCTTTATTTACTTCTTAGGTTTATTGGTTTGTTTATTTATTTATTTATCTATTTATTTATTCATTCGAGAGAGAGCGTGCGTGCAAGAGAAAGAAGTGAGCCAGAGCACAAGTGGGGGGGGCAGAGGGAGAGGGAGAAGCAGACTCCCTGCTGAGCAGGGAGCCCTGGGATCATGACCTGAAAGGAAGGCAGACACTTAACTGACTGAGCCACCCAGGTGCCCTAGGACTGACTTCTAATCTTTAAATGCAACATTGACCTGAAAGTGAACAGGCTCAGCCAAAGACTATTGGTTTCACGTTTGGTGATGTTTCAAACCCTTACAGATAAAAGTCAAATATAAGCAACACTTGCAGAAACATTGTAATACTGAGTTACAATATGGAAAGGGGTAAAAGGCTATGTGGGGGCAATGGCAAAGAGAACTTTGGAGGATCGAATAAGGGAAGGAAACAAACTTTTAGGCCAAAAAGAAAACAGTGAGAAAAGGGAGTTACAGCTCCTCCCTCCCCTTCATCAACAACATCAGGAGAGTTTCTGGGACTGTTCACTTCATGCCTCAGGTGTAGAGTGGGCTAGGCTGACTCTGACACCACCAGTGTGCAGTTTCCCAGGAAATGGAAAACTTAGCCACCATAGTCCAAGCAACCAGAGAAGGGACCAGTGGTAACAGAGCAGGGATGGGGTCTGGGAGCTTAGATGTGGAGGCCTCCCTGTTGCTTTCAAGGCTTAAACAGCTTCTCGGGAGTCTAAGGAAAGCTGGAACTGGGCACATATGCTAGGGCACACTGAAGCTGTAACTTCTAACTCAGGGAATGGAACAAAATGCCAAGGCAGGTGAATCAAATGGGTTTTGTAATTGAGGTTTGTAACTGAGAAATTAATGTTTACTTGTGATCTGCTCACTGATTTGTAGCTGTATAATTTCTATTTTTAAACTTCTTAATAAAACGTAACTTTATGGTAAGCTTCTTTCCCTGGATTCATGATATTCTCCTGCATAGTGGGGAACATGAGGCAATGCAGGGAGGAGGCCGCCGGGGACATGGCACATATTGGAAATATTTCATGAAGCTAATACCTGGAGAAATTTGTTTGAAAATTGAAAAAATGCCACATTTTATATAGCATATCCAGATTTACAAAGCACTTTTACATATGTAATCTTATTTGTTTCTTACAACAACCCTGTAAGAAACAGATTTTCCTTTAGAACAAAATTTAGTTTAAACTTTTATTTACAATGAAAATGTGTGTTGGTATATATTTGGTGTACGTTGGTCTATACACGTTGCTACTTTCATAAATGGAAACTCCATTGCAATTATTTACCTAATGGAAGTTATTTTTACTTTAGTGCCAAGCACCAAGTTTTAGAATGGAATTAGAACAAAAGAATGAAGATCCAAAGTCTAATTAACTTCAGTACCAGTTGCTTTTTAATTTTTATTAAGTCAGCTCTTTAACTTACGCAATTATCTCTTATTTTTAAAAAAGATTTATTTGTTTGTTTGAGAGAGAGAGAGAGCACGAGTGGGGTGGGGGACAGAAGGAGAGAGAGCAAGAGAGAGAGAGAGGGAGGGAGAATCTCAAGCAGACTCCCTGCTGAGTGCAGATTCTGACCTGACTGGGGGCTAGATCTCACAACCTTGAGATCACGATCTGAGCTAAAATCAGGAGCTGGATGCTTAACCACTGAGCCACCCAGGCATTCCAAATTATCTTTAACTTTGAATGCTTAGACTATATCATAAGGTCAAGGATTCTGTAAATTGAGAAGAACATTTTCCCCCCTGCTTTTACCAAGTTGTGAATCTAATAAAACTTATTTATTAAGAAGGGCCCCAGTGTCTGCTATGTGGCTCACAATATTCAAACACATATTTTAGAATGAATGACTTAGGAAAGTGGTAAGGTTACTTTAGAATTGGTAAACTGTGTATCTGAATATAAATGTAAAATACTCCTTATATTGATAAATTTTGTTATTGGACTAATTTTGATGTTGTCTTTAAGTTTACCATTTTAACTCTACCTGTAAAGATTTATTTAAAAGACATGATAGGAATATCATAGAACTTTGTAGAACTTATTTATAGAATAGCTTTGTAGAAGGGTACTTTACTTGGCCAAATTTCTAAGAGAGGACACGTTCAGCTTTATATATCGAACACACACACACACACACACACACACACATATGCACGCATGCACGCACATACTGCTTCATGGTATATTCCAAAAAGAACTGATAGTTTAGGAAGATATTTAAAAACCTAGGATCTTTTTTAGGCTTGTCATATCTCTTATAGTCTCAACTCAGTAACATTTATTTATGATCCATAAATTTAGAATGTTTAGGGGAATTTGTGTCAAAATTTTAGACAAAATAATGCACAAAATAGTTTCATTTGTGTATGCAGGAGAAAAGGGGCTGCTGAAAAAGTTGGCATATTTCTACTTGGTTTCTCTGCCCTGAAACAGAGCCTTGAAATCCTAGATAATACAAATAATCAAACGATTTGCTTTGGATGTTTGATTATGGGGATATTGTTCCTACATTGAGAGCATGACGCTTTCAATCATGTCTTGGATTTGTAAATATAGAGACAATGTTCTTAACATAGTGTGCTTTCATTTAGAAGCAGAGCCAATTACATAGGTTTTGCTTTTTGTCTGGAGATGATGGTATGCTAATCAGGGCTAAACAAAAAAATCTGAATCAAAGGAGAAATATCTGATGAGAAATGAAAAGGCCCTCATGGCCCAGGAAAAGGTCTCTTCCAGTGCTTCAGTCTGTTGTTTTTGGGTGAGTGGCATCCCCAGGAGTTGGAGACAAAACAGAGGAAGGGAGGGAGTAAGAGTAGGGGGAGAGAAGATGTGCATCTGAATTTAAGCCCAGCTCACATATCCACAATTGATTTTTTAAAAAAGTAGAATTCTCCTAAGAACCATTGCCCTGATATGCTTTGTTCAATTTCAGAATTAAAATGATTTGGTAAAAATATCACAAACCAGTGGTTGTCAACTAGGCACGATTTTGGCAAAGTATGAAGACACTTTTGGTTGTCTTGAGGTGGGGTACTATTGGTGTTTAATGGTCAGAGGTCAAAGATACTGCTACACATCCAGTAATACACAGGACAATCTTCTACTATAACGAATTATCCAGCTCAACACATCAGTAGTTCTGAGGTTAAGAAACACTTCCTTAAACTGACCATGGGTCATATTTTTAATAGGTGCTTATTGGTGAGACTACTGATTTGTTCAAAGCAATTTGTCCAAGTGTTTTATCAACACACGTGATATAGAAGGTGATGTAGTACTATCTTTCTTTTTTCTGATTGTGTATTACTTTCCTTTACTCTTTCCTATAATGAGAGGCAACATGGGAGGGGAAAAGGTATCCATGGGCTTTGGAGTGACTAGCTCTGTAATATGATGATCATAAAGAATCTATCTCAAGAATAGACGTGAGGATTAAGTGAAATTATAGATGTTAGGGGCATATAGTGAACACAAATATTAGCTCTTACTCTGTTAGCAGAGGACCTTCAGAAAGTTAACCTCAGCAAGCTTCTATTTTCAATTGAATAAATTAGAGATAATAATAGCTTATGGAGATACAGTGAGGATTAATTGTAAGTGCCTCACCAATTGTTTGACACAAATAGGCACTCAAGGCATAACAGCTACTATTGTTATTATTTATCATGACAGTTCACTTCCAAAAATAAGTCTAAGAGCACAGCCAAAAGTAGGTATTACTGGAGGCAGCAGGGAGAATAAGGGAATATAAGCTGATGTTAGAGAATCCTGTAGTTTTAGCCCTGGCAAAGCTGTCTAATTTTAAATAACTTGGTTCCCAGTTTCCAGTTTGAGCCAGTTCATAGTTCTGGTGAGTATCAAGTGCAATAGCCAATGTGGAGTGCCTGTCACAGAGCCTGGTATATATCGAGTGTTCAGGAGCGAGTAGTTTCCCTTTCTTCCTGGCCCAAGGGACTTTATCTGTAGTTTCTGAACTAGAACATTGTTTTAGCCTGGGATCCATTGGAAGCAGAGCCTGAACTGAAAGATGATGTGTGGGATATTTTGGAATGTGATTTCAGGGAGCAGTAGTAAGGAAATTGGAAAAAGGGAAAACCAAGGCAAAGAGGTGCTAGTACGTAAGCTCTAGACGATGGTACTCAATTCTCGGTGTGTTCTAAGAGCCTTAGCAGACTTTTTCTTTTCTTTGTCATGTCTTTTGGTGAGCAGTAATTTTAATTTTGATGAAGTCCAATTATCCATTTTTTTAAAAAATTGGTTAATGCTTTTTGTGTCCTAAGAAATCACTGCTTACCATCAGATCAAAAAGATAATCTTTTCTGTTTTCTTCTAATAAATGTTAGAGTTTTAATTTTTATGCCTAGGTCTATGATTCACTTTGAATTAATTTATGTGTAAGTGAGAGATAGGAGCTGAGTTGAATTTTTTTTCTCACATGAATATGTAGTTCCAACTCCATTTGCTGAAAACAAAACAAAACAAAACTCTGATCATTTCCCCATTGATATTTGGTGCCTTTGTCAAAATCAGTTGGCTATACATGTGTGGATTCCATGTCCTGTTCTATTATCTATTTTTCTATATTTGCACCAATACCCCACTGTCATGATTACCATATCTTTTTTTTTTTTTGACAGAGAGAGAGAGAGAGATCATAAGTAGGCAGAGAGGCAGGCAAAGGGAGAGGGGAAGCATGGTTCCCTGCTGAGCAGGGAGCCCAATGCGGGGCTCGATTCCAGGATTCTGAGATCATGACCTGAACCGAAGGCAGAGGCTTTAACCCACTGAGCCACCCAGGTGCCCCATGATTACTATATCTTTATAGTTGGTATTGAAATCAGGTAGTTTAAGTTATTCAACATTGTTCTCATTTTTCAAAATTGTTTTGTCCACTGTTAGTAATTTGCATTTCCATGTAAGTTTTAAAATCACCTTGCCAATTAAAAAAAAGCTCAGATTTTATTTGGATTGTATTGAATCTGTAGATCAGTTAGGGGAAGATGATATCTTAATAATATTAATTCTTCCAAACCATGAAGCTTTTATTATATTTTTTCTGTGACAGTTTTTCCTAATAAAGGCATTTAAAATGATGAATTTCCCTTTTAAGATTGTTTTTGTTGCATTCTATAAATTTTGCTCTGTTGTGTTTCATTATCATTCAATTAGAAGTATTTTCTAGTTTTCCTTGTCATTTTTCTCTGGGCCATGCATTGTTTAGAAGTGCGTTATTTGACTTTCAATTTCTTGGGATATTTTTTAGATGTCCTATTATTATTACTATTTAATTTGATTTTTCTTATTCTGAGAACACCATAATACATCAACCTTTTGAAATTTATTGAGACTTTATTTTTTATTTTATTTTTAAAGATTTATTATTTATTTTTAGAGTGAGAGAAAATGAGCATGCATGAGTGAGGGTAGGGACAGAGGGGAAGAGAGAGAGAGAGAGAGGGAGAGAGAATCTCTAGCAGACTGCCTGCTGAGTGGGGAGCCTAACAGGGGTTTGATCCCAAGACCCTGTGATCATGACCTGAGCTGATGTCAGATGCTTAACTGACTGAGCCACTCATGCACCCCTGAGACTTATTTTAGGGCTTAAGATATAGTCTATTTGATGAATATTCTACGTGCATTTGAAAAGAACGTGAATTCTGAACTTCTTGGGTATTCCTAGATATTAGGTCAAGTTGTGAATAGTATTCAGATCTTCTGTATCCTTACTACTTTTTGAAAGTCTCTTTGTCCTATCAATTACTGAGAGATAAATGATAAAATATTTAATCATGATTGTGGATTTGTGTCTTTCTCCTTTTAGTTTTGTAAATATTTGCTCTATGTATTTTTAGGGGCATATACACATTTAGGATTCTAATGTCTTCCTGGTGAATTAGCTCTTTTTTTATTACAAAATACTACTATTTGTCCCTGAAAATACATATAGTTTTGAAGTCCACTTTGATGTAAATCTAGTCATTTTAGATTCTGTTTGCATTGTCACTTTCTCTTTTGTTTTGTGTGGTTTTTTGTTTTTTTGTTTGTTTGTTTTTTTACTCTCAACTAATTTGTATCTTTAAAGTGTGTGCCTTGTCTATAGTATGTAGTTAGGTCTTGATTTTTAGTCATTCTGAGTCTCTTCCTCTTAATTGGAGAGTTTAATCCATTTACATTGAAGGTACTTATTGGTATGGTTTAGTTTATATCCGCCATTTTGCTATTTGTTTTCAATTTGTTCCATCTATTTTTGGTTCTTTTTTTCCTCCCTTCTAATCAAGTTTTTTTTTTTTATTCAGTCTTATTTTTTATATTTTCTATTATATTTTTTTAGTTTATTTGTTTATTAATGGGTGCTATAGAAATTACAATAGACACCCTTAACTTACTATAGTCTACTTAGAATGAAAAGTGAATCAGTTAACATAAAATGTGAGAAAATTTAATATTATAAATCCACTTACATCTCTTTCTCTTTTTTGCTGTTGTTGCTATATGTTTTGCTTTACATATGTTATAAGCCCCCATGTTATTATGTTATTATTTTGTTTTGAACAGTATGTTGTCCTTTAAGGAAATTTAAAAAAGAAAAAAAATGTAGATCTTTATATTTACCCATTTATTTACCATATGTGGTACATCTTATGCCTTCATATAGATCCAAGTTTCCATCTGCTATCATTCCCTTGAACCTGGAGATTTTTTTATTTATGTATTTTTGTTTGTTTGTTTGCTTGCTTTTTTAGTATTTCCTATAGTGTAGGTCTACTGCTGAAAAATTTTATTAGCTTTAATCTGAAAGTGTCTTTATTTTATTCTAATTTTGAAGGGTTTTCACTAGACATAGAAGTCTAGATGGCCATTGCTCTTTGAGCTTTACAAGATGTCCTTATATTGTGTCTGTTCCTCATGATTTTGTTGAGAAGTCAGTCACCACTATTGCTGTCATCCCACATGTGATATATCACTTTTCTCTTACCTTTGATTTTGATATGACTAGGTATGGTTTTCTTTGTATTCCTCTTGCTTGAGGTTCACTGAATTTCTTGGATCTATAAGTTAATTTTAAAATCAAATTTACCCCAATTACCCTAAAACTTAGTGGCTTGAAACAATAACATTTATTAATTCACAGTTTCTGGAGGTTGGTAGTATGGGCTAGAATCTTGACCATTATCTTGATTGTGGTGATAGCAGACATCTTTATTTCATTTCCAGCTTCAGAGGGAAAACTGAACATTTCACTATTGACTATGATGTTTGTTGTAGGTTTTTTTTTTTCAGGGTACCCCATATCATCTTTAGGAAGTTCTCAAGTCCTATTCTATCTCTAGTTTGCTGATAGCTTTTATTTATTTATTTATTTATTTATTTATTTATTTATTTATTTATTTAAAAGATTTTATTTATTCATTTGACACAGAGAGAGAGATTACAAGTAGGCGGAGAGGCAGGTAGAGAGAGAGGAGAGAGGAGGAACCAGGCTCCCCACTGAGCAGAGAGCCCGATGTGGGCCTCGATCCCAGGACCCTGGGATCATGACCTGAGCCGAAGGCAGTGGCTTTAACCCACTGAGCCACCCAGGCCCCCTGCTGATAGCTTTTAATATGAATAGAAATTTCATTTTATCAATGTTCTTTCTACATTTATTTGAATGATTCTTTTTCTTTATTTTGTTAATGTGTTGAATTATAATGATTGTCTTTAAAAAATTAAACAAACTTTGTATTCCTAGAGTAATCTAATTTGAATATTGTGAATTATCTTGTTTTATATATCTGGATTCAGTTTACTAGTATTTTTATCAGGATTTTTTCATCTGTGGTCACAAGAGATATTGATCTGTAATTTTTCTTTCTTATAACGTCCTTGTCAAGTTTTGTGTCAGGGTCATTCTATCCCCATAAAACAAGTTGGCAAATTTTCCCCTTTTTTCTATTTTCTGAAAGAAAACAGCAAATCTTATTAATAAGTGGCAAAGCTGGTATTCAAATCATGAAGGCTGGCTCTAAAATCTATGCTTTTAATTACAGTGCTGTGTTGACTCTCCTCTTAATTTCTCTCTTTCACTCTCAGTATGCGTATCTCAAGCCCCGGGTCTCCCAGGGATACACAAAGATATCTCTCACCTCCATATGCAATACTTTGTATTAAAGGAGAGAAACCCTGAGATTGGGGCCTAATCTAATGGGCAGTAAACATGCCTGTCCTTTGCTCTGGACAGGCCTTCTTTCAGTTTTCAAATGCATCACACATCTGGTAGCTTCAGGAATTGTAGACATGTTGTTTCCCCTGCTAAAACTGCCTTCTCCAAACCCAAGTTCTTGACAGTTCATCCCTAAGATGTCAGTCTAAGCACCTCTTCCTCCCAGAAGCCTTCTCTGACTCCAGTGGTTTGGGGAGGTCACTTTCTTCATTAGTGCTCTTTTTTTGCACACCTTTCTTCTTCTCTGTAACATATAATCACAACTGTAAGGTAATAATAATTCATTGTGTAAAGTTTGTGTCTCCGGCTTGAATATAAACTCCCTAAGGGTAGAGACTGTGTCATTCTTATTCATGGTAAGCACAATAGTAGGAACCTAACACATATTTATTGAATGTCTGAATTCTCTAAATTTCTTTTTTTAAATTAAAATT
>LNAC01000131.1:1508609-1587176 GCA_002007465.1 Ailurus styani | reverse complement strand
TACATGAGACAGTGATGCTATATTTTCATGGACCGGGTATGTGTGTTTGTGGGTGGGGTGGGGTGGGGTGGGTGGGTAGGGCAGAGGGAGAGGGAGAAGCAGACTCCCTGCTGAGCAGGGAGCCCAAAGCAGGGCTCAATCCAAGGACACTGGGATCATGACCTGAGCCAAAGGCAGCCGTTTAACTGACTAAGGGCATACATGTATTATTGCAGTTTTGTGGATGGATAGAAGGGTTGACAACATAATACATATTTTTACTTTTCTACAAGATTCCACTGAGGTCATCTCTTGATCTACTTTTTGCTTTCTATTATTACAACAACCTCACCTGACCTTCATCCACATGGATCTATTGGCTTGAGTCTCTCTCAAAGTGGGGGGAATAGGGCTAGGGAGGAGGTTGGTAATGAAAGGTAGCCTGGATCATGGACAATGGAGACACTGGAAATAATATATAATAGTATATTATATATTCTATAATACATAATAGTCATAGAGTAAAAAGCTAATATTAACTGAACACTTAATATATGCCAGGCACTGCAGTAAGTACTCTATACATCTTCATTTAATCTTTATGGCATTATTGTAATATAGTTCAGTTATTATTACCATTTTATATGTAAGAAACTGAAACTTGAAGAGATTAATTTACTCTCTTAAGGTCACAGAGCCAGTGAGTGGCAAGGGTAGGACATGAACTCATGTCAATGTGACTCCAGTATCCATGCTCTTACCTGCTGAACCATAGACTGCCTTATATAATTTTCACTGGTTGTCAAAATATGGTGAGAGTCCTCAGGAAAGAGATTATAAAATGATTTCTTTGATCTAATTTCAGCTCTACAGTGACAAGCAAATCTTCATGATAAAGAAAATATTCAGATTTAGAATGGCAAGTGCCTTTCTAGCTGGCTCAAAATTATTTGCCTTTGTGATGGGGTTAGTTCTGTGATTCTAATTAAACTTTTTCAGTTTTCTTAAAGGTTGGTTAATCTTAAGATTTAAAAAAAATGATCATAATTTAGCAGCTCAAAAGATCAGTTTACCACTAAATGCACAAATATATGTATAACTTTTTCATAAGAAGACTCAGTCAAGTTCTTGGGCAAAAGACTTTCCTTCAACATACACTTCAACAGCAGTGTAATGACTGCTCTCCAGAAATCCCAGTGTCACTAAAAATTCCTACTTTGGACAAGATTAAATCCTTTATTACTCTGGTTATTGTAGAGATGGGCCAAGACAGTGAAATCTTATGAAAGACATTTATTTTGCCATGGAATTTGTTAATATTTATTTAGTTAAACTCATAACCCTTTGTTTAGAATGTATTTATAGAAAAGGGAGAAAAACAGACTCTGCAATTAGTTTTCTTGTATCTAGGACAAGCTTGTTATAACAGTCATGGGACACATTTTATGGGTGCTATTTCAGCATTGACTATTTTGAAAACTAGGAGAAAAATGCTTTAAAGTCAATACTGTGCAATTTAAAAATACTGAGTTGGACTGTATACCATAACATATATTTAACCATTTCCAATTTCCTATGAATCAGGTATGTGCACTGACTTTCCATTTTAGAGATGGCTCAATTATCTTGGTATTCTTACATTTTTAATAAATGTCTAGGGCGCCTGGGTGGCTCCGTGGGTTAAAGCCTCTGCCTTCAGCTCGGGTCATGATCTCAGGGTCCTGGGATCGAGGCCCGCATCGGGGTCTCTGCTTGGTGGAGAGCCTGCTTCCTCCTCTCTCTCTGCCTGCCTCTCTGCCTACTTGTGATCTCTCTCTCTCTCTGTCAAATAAATAAATAGAATCTTTAAAAAAAATGTCTAAAAGGATTACAGTACTATTTTTTCTTCTCTTTTGAGAGACCTACTAAGACAGTGACTGCATCTTAACTGTCCCTTGTTTTCCCCATCCTGTTTATGATCATATTGACTACTTAGGGTATAACTTAGCATTAGTGGTTTGACTGACTGTCCTTTAGGGCTGGCAGGCCTTGGTAACTCTCTTCCCCTCCCAGTTTCCTCTTTTCCATCCCTCTTTCTTAAAAGCTGGGATATGTAGAGAGATATCATACAGTAGAAAATGGTAGACTACATAAGAGTTACAATTGAGTACTATGGGAAGTCAGAAGACATACCTGGTTTAGGGGAAATCAGGGGGACTTGCTGCATGAGGTTTCATCAAGTTAGACAATTTAGACACAGAGATCAGAGGAAAGATTTCTAGCATGTGAAAAGACATGTGGTATGTTGTTGAAGTATTCAATAAGTTTAAAAATATTAAAAAAATAAAATAAGTACATATTTAATTAAAGTGAGAAAACCACAAGTCTTCTTGAGTGACTTGAGTTCTTGGCTAGGTCTTAGATGGAAACCATTTTCCCTACACAGAGCCTCTGACAGATGAGTTATTTGAAGAAAGACTTTATTTTCCCTTCAGCTCTTGCCCAGGGGCTCATGGTCCTACCAAGAAGGCACTTTGGAAGGAACTGTGGCTGACAAGAGATGAGGAAATAGGATGACAATTGGCTGTCATAACCTGGTTAGATTTGTCATTGTCCTCATAGCACTCTGAGACACTTGAAGCACATATCACAATGGCAATAATGATTTATTCATCTAATTATTGTTTTAATGTCTGTCTTTATTGCAAATCTATTGAGTTTTTGAAGGAAAGGACCCATTTGGTTGTTTACCACTCTAAACTGAGCACAATGCCTCACTCGTAGTGGGTGCTCAGTAAATAATTGTGGAGTGAATGGTTTGCCCTCAACCATTCATAATTGAGATTATTGTGAATGAAACTACAGTAAGTTTTTTTTATTTATCTAAAATATACTTTATATAGGGGAGTAATGGGTAATTATTTTGGGAAGGTAATTTGGTATCAGATCCTTAAGGAATTTGAATATTAAAGGCTTAGTACTGAGGTGCCTGACTGACTCAGTTGGTTAAGCATCCAACTCTTGATTTCAGCTCAGGTCATGATCTCAGGGTTGTGAGATTGAACCCCAGGTTGAGCTCTGTGCTCAGTTGGGAATCTTCTTGGATTCTCTCTCTCCCTTTCCCCGCACACCCCCTGTCCCCTGCTTGCTCTCTTTCAAATAAATAAATCTTAAAAAAAATAAAGGCTTAGTACTTACAGTACTATGGTAAACAATAGACTATTACTTAAAAGTACTAAGCAGGCAAGCGATGAGATCAGCATCATTTTATAAAAATAAATCTCTTAAAATTACCTGAAGGATTAGAGTACAAGAATAGGAATCCTATAGTCACAGTCACTTGGTCACATCACTGTTGCTTTAGCCCTTTGCTTATAAAAGTGATCTGAAGGTAATTTTCCTTGTACTCTGCCTGACTCCGCCCCTTGGATTCCACATAGAAGAAAGGGTTTTGGTAGTAATAAGGGTGTGGGGAAGAGGAGGGCACAGCATAGAGTTGGGGTTTAAATGGCAAATTGGACATAAACATATGTTCATTCTTACCACAAATTTAAGATTTATTTTACATTTTTTTCAAAAGCATGTTAGTCATTTACAAAGCAAACCTAAGGTTCTGATGTGGACAGCAAGACCTACAACACCTATGATTGGTTAATTGGTTGAACTGAACTCAGGGATGTATGATCAGGAAATGGCTTAATTTTTCTTTAATCATTGTCTCTAATATTTCCCTTGACTCTTTCTTTTCCTACCTTTGTCAACATCTTCACACTTCAAGAAGATCCAATAGCTCTCTGGTCAATTTCTGATATTAATCTTAGTCCAGCCCAGTGCAAAACTTCAGTCTTACATCTAGTTCAGAGGTGCTCTCCTACCTGCTACATGACCTGTAACTCAGGGAAAGATGTGTTGTCTTTTCACACTTTGGGCACTTCTAGTCCTCTTTTTTTCCTTCCCTCTTCTTTTTCTGGGATATAGTTTAGAGAGGGAGGGTATACGGAAGAAAAAGTAAAAAATATTCCTACTTGGTTTATGATATTTGTAGTTCAAAATATGGACTCTTTGGGATATATTTGTTTTCATTAGAGGAGCCAAGGGAAATCCCTCATGGCATCGTTCTTTAATGTGAATAATGCACTACATTGGGGGAATTCCTATAACTCCTGATCCTAGTGATCTACCCTATAGCCACTTAATAGTGGGGTACCCCCCATCCTGACTGGCTTCCTATTGGCTAATGGGGTCCCAGCATGATGATTCAAGCCCATCTATCTTCCTTGGTATCCACTTGGTTCTTGGGAAACTCACACATATTTGTCATGACAAACAATAAGTAGTGGGCATTCTAGTCTTGCTTCACTGTTGCTTCTTTCTTTCCTCTATTGTCTTAGGCTAGTTCCTGCAATTGCTTGTCTTCATAATTCTCCTTACATAGAGTTCCCCAGGAAGAGACAGATATCAACCTCTGTGTTTATATATGCTCCCCAGTTCTGGGAATCATATATCAGTTTTATCCAAGGCTTCTCTTAGCCTGATTCATTCTGACACTAGGACCTTTGAATCCACATCTAAGTAATTATCCATCTGGGCAGTGAGATGCTACTGTCCTTTCCTTGCAGGTTCCCTTTTATCTGTGTGTCTGGTTCTCTTGAAACATTCTTGAATTGGTTTCAGTAAAATAAAGGAGGAACACTCTCATTCTTCCTTTCATAGAAGAGAGAGAAGAAATGTCCCACTAAACTCACAACACAGTGATATCACAAGATTCTTCCAAAGAACCCAAGTTTTTTTGTTTATATGGATTAATGGGATAATGGGGTCTGTGGACCAGTTTTACCATCTTTTAGCAAGTCCTGTGTGGATGTACTTGGCATCTTTTTTGGTGTCTGCATTGTTTATTTTATATTGTTCTCAGCTTTGATTCTATAAGGGAAATTCTGGATCAAATGAAAAAGACCCATTTGATTTACTAGAATATACATAGTCCCTGTTCTGGAAGAGCATAGAGTTTAGGAACTTCCCATCAAAAGAGGTGATAGTAAGCAATCTCAGCAGGGAAGGAAAGAGTGACTTAATTTGTTCATTCATTCATTCACTCATTCATTCTTTCATTCATTCATTCATTTCCACAAGTTAGTTACTCTTAAAAGAGCTGAGAGTGATGTATGAGCAAATCTAAATAGTTCCTGCCTAACTGAGGTTACAGTCTAGTGGGAGAGATAGACATTAAACAAGTAGATACACAAATTATTACAAATTAAAATTCATGCAAAGACCAAGATGCTACAAGAAAGAACAACATGGTACATGATGGCTGGACTAGGTTTGGCTCATTCCTCGGGGCAATCACCTAGAGACTTTATCAGACTATTTCCTGCAGGAACCATAAGATGTGAGTTCTTTTTAGGAGTAAGGTTGCAAGGCCAGCCAATGACAAGTAGAGTTCATTAGTTAGTTAATTCATTTAATAGTAGTTTTTTAGTGGCAACCATTTGCTAGGTAACATACAAGTGCTAAAAATACCAGAGTGTATAGAATGAAGTTCCTACTGTCAAGATGCTTACAGTCTAATGGGAGGTAGAGCTAAGTACAAAGTCAACGTGGGGCACTAAGATGAGGATAAGCACAGAAAAGCTAAAAAGAAAAGCTTTTGGAGAGCAGTGGGGAGACGTTCTAGGAGGTGTAATAATAAGTGGTTTTCTTGAAGGATAAGGAGATGCTGACTAGACAAAGCAGTGAGAGGGGGAGAAGAAGAAGATTATTCTCGATGGGAAAGCAGCATGCTCAAAGACATAGATCCAAGTGTTCCAATCAATGAATCTCGGTATGTTGGAGTGCCTTGAATAAGTTATCCCTGTGCAAAGATCCTTCCTCCCAGGGCTTGCAGTGACTTCTGCTGTTTATCCCAATGTATCATGATATGAAAAAGGTGGGAAGCTGTGGTTTAGAAGCTAGAGAGAACATGATACATTTAGGGAATTGCACAAATGTTGAAATACATGAGACATAGAAAGAGATGCTGACCAAGTATTGGTATTACCCGTCACACTGAAATGCATACATAACAACATTGTCATCAGTATAATCTTCAAGCTAGCAAGATCAAGAGCTATAGAAATAGGGAAAAGATTTATTATTGAGTGAATGTTACAAGCTTTTACTATCCCAACACCATTTGTGAGGGATAATTTTGATCTTGTCTCCTTTGCCCATCTCTCTGAACTTCAAGGAGAATGTGGTTGTGTGTGTTTGGTTCCCGGGCTCTTATGGTACGGAATCAGGAGACTACTGAGAGAGGGTCAGGATTAGAAAGATCAAAGGGAAGGGGAAAGGAAACAAATGGTGAAAGCCATATTGACTCATGGCAGGGGAAGTTTTGAGGGTACAAGAGAAAACGGGAATTGATGTGGCTGTATGGTATAAATTGAAACTGAGTAAATTTTCTTTAAGATTTGCAGGTGTAGGTTTTGGAATTCTTTTAAAAATTACTTTAGAATACTGAACTCCTTCTTCATATGTGAAACAGAAGAGAGACTGGGCTATAGAGGCACCAGGATTTATTTAGTTTGCACTATACGTGCATGCTTATATAGAAAAGGTGGTTTAGTGCAACATGGGAAATAATCTCTGGCTATGGAACTAGACTATAGAATTCCTGCTTTTGACATTTAGTAGTGGCATGATTTGGATAAGAATCTATTATTTCTTGGAGCTTTTCATACCTCAATTTCCTCATAAATGAATGATGATATAGTAACTGTCATATATAAATATATATATGCCTATATATATATCACTATATTATACTCATGTAATATAGTACTTCATTGGGTCAATGTGAATAATAAATAAGACATGAAAGTGCTATATAATTTATAAAGAGTTATCCAGAGTTTCATGATAGCAGTAATAATAGTGATGTTCATGTTAACAAGAATATCTTTTAATTTTTTTAAACAGTGTAGAATTACACCCTTACTGGCTTTCGAGAAATGATAGTTGATGGTATTAATAAGGAGGGGACAGGAAAAACATAACTTCCCTCAAGTCTGGATGGTGATGACTCCAATTTAGAGAAAACTAAATACTCATCAGGAATGACCCTAAACTTGAGGAAAATACAGTTTAAAAATCATTGCTGTTTCCTTTTTAATATTCTTCCTATATGCCTGAATTCTTATTGTTCTATCTGAAAATGCCACAGTGGAGTCCTCGTGTTCTCTGGTGCTGGCATGCTGCAAAATCCTGTGATAGAGGGGTAGCTAATAAATTATTTGACAGGAAATATAGAAAAAAAATCTTTGTAATTCACAGTTCTGACATAATGAAAAGCTTATAATTCACTAGTGTGACCTCACAGCTGTGAATTACAAGTTTCACTTGACTCGTTCACAATTTGTCTTTGAATTTATACTATGAAAAGTGAGAACCATATTGTCAAACTGTCACTCCATATTGATGTATTACTGCTGAAGATTAAGAAACATTTTGTCAAAGAGCAGGAAAATAAAAATACCCTAAAAGAAGATGGAGTTTGATACAAATTTGAAGGGGTGTATGAAGCAAAGACAAAAATGTCTAGAAAAAAAGCAACATGCAGTGTTTGTGTCTGTCCGGGGACTTATTTTTTAATCCCTTCATTTAATAACAGTAAACTTCTGTATAACCTCACTATGTGCCAGGCACTTGTGTAGCCACTTTGGACAAAAACACTTTTAAAACTCAAGAAACCCCTTAGAAGTAGGTATTATTTTTATTTCTATTTTCTTTTATGCAGAAAGTGAAGCACAGAGAGGTTAACCAACTTGCCTAAATTCACACTACAAGTAAGTGGCAAAGCCAGGATTCAAACTCAAGTCTCATGGCTCCAGAGGCCAGATGCTCAAGCCTCTGTACCACATGGTCTTTGTGAAAATGTTGTTACCAAAGATAGAGTTGGCTGAGCCTATATAATCTTTTATCTTTAACATCAATTTATTTATTTTTTAAAATATTTTATTTCTTTATTTGAGAGAGAGAGGATGAGAGAGAGAGAGCACGAGAGAGGAGAGGATCAGGGAGAAGCAGAATCCCTGCTGAGCAAGGAGCCTGATTTGGGACTCCATCCTGGAACTCCAGGATCATGACCTGAGTG
This sequence comes from Ailurus styani, assembly GCA_002007465.1. Lineage (NCBI taxonomy): Eukaryota > Metazoa > Chordata > Mammalia > Carnivora > Ailuridae > Ailurus > Ailurus styani. The sequence goes on along the minus strand of LNAC01000131.1, from coordinate 1,579,084 downwards.
GAAGGCAGTCACTTAATGAACTGAGCCACCCAGGTGCCCTAACATCAATTAAAAAATATCTTTGATCAGATCTTTTTTTTTATAGTAATATTTCAAAAGAGTGGAGGGCAAGAAAGAGACACCTAGTACTACATTTCACTTGTTTAGATTCAGGACAGATAAAGGTTCTCTATACTGGACATGTGTCTAAAATCACTTTGAACTTTTCAAGAATCTTCAAGTAAAATATACAAAGTAGATTGTCATTCTGACAGTACTTTTCTTTGTAACTTTTTATTTTAATATAGTTTCAAACACAGAAAAATTTAAAGGATAGTACTAAGAACTGTTGTATATCTTTATCTAGGTTTATGAATTGTTTAAATTTTGGCTCATTTTTCTTTTTCTTTCTCTAGAATCATTTGACATGAAGAGGTAAAGTGTCTTCTCATCCCTAAATATTTCAGTGTGTATTGCCTGAAAGCAAGAACATTGTCTTCTTAATCATAGTTACAATCCCCAACATTAGGAGAGTTCACATTGATACAATCCTGACAGCTATCTAATCCACAGGCCATATTCAAATTGTCCAACAGTCCCCAAAGTGTTCTTTATAATGATTTTTTTCTGTATTGGAGAATTCTTTCATCCACCTCCCTTCTATACATGTATGTTCTTAGGAGTTTTATTTGTAATAATCAAAATTGGAGACAACTAAAATAGGAAAACTGTGGTAAGTAGTTAAACTTTGGTACATTTATACCATGAAATACTACTCAGTAATAATAAGGAATGAATTATTGATACATGTAACAATAGATAGATAGATCTCAAGGATATTATGCTGAGTGAAAAAAGACAGTAATATGCTGTATCATGTGATTCATATAGCATTCTCAAAATGATAAAATTAAAAATAGGGAAAACAAGACTTAGGGAAGATTTTTTTGGGTGTGTGTGTGTGTGTGTGTGACATTAAAAGGTAGCCATAGGGAGATCTCTGTAGTGATAGAATTGTCCCATATCTTGATTATGATGGTGGTTGCATAAATTTACATATGACAAAATGGCAGAGACTTACACATTTTACTAATGTCAATTTTCAGGTTTTGATATTGTAATACAGTTATATAAGATGTGACTATTATGGGAGATGGGTAAAGTTTACACAAGATAATTCTGTATTACTTTTGAAACTTCCTGTAAATCTCTGTTTCAAAATGGAGAATTAAAGAAGTTAGAAACATTTTGTGATAGATTTAGCTCATGAATTATGTAAGCAAGGTCTTTAATTAATTCTTCAGAGTACTAAAAGTTATGCATAACTGGCAGAGTAATTATGTGTGTTTGTGTCTAGTTACAATTATTTTCTACCATGTGTCTTAAAGTCATTAATAGCAAGTGTTATAAATAGCTGGGTATAAAAGTGATTTCAGAACAAATAAATGAACAGAATACCAAGTCATGATGACTCCTCAGATGTAGTAAAATCAAGTTCCTTTTAGTTCAAAGAATTCCCAGAGTGTGTTTCAGGTGGTGGGTTCATAAACTATTCATTTTGTCTTGAGTGGGTCATCTGCCTTTTCCTCTGACTTATTTTGGTGTTCTTTTTCCATGCTTGCATTATTACTGCTGCATTTGGTCAGCTACCTCCAAAGAAGACTCCAAGATCTGAGGTAGTGTTCTCTTTAAACTCTTTTTTAGCCTGGATATAGGCTGGTTGGCTCCATTACTTCAGCTGCTGAGTCTGTTCTGGGCTCCAACACATTCCAATAGCAGCTGCCTGGGAGGTATTCTTTACCTCTACTTGTAATAACCACCATTATGTAGTTTAAAAACTAACCTGTATTGGACTCTGAATAGTCCATAGAAATTTCAGTAAGAGCCATGTAGTTCCTAAGGGTTTTTTATAGCAACTCTCTCCCGTAATTCAGATTTGAGACCATAGAGCAATGGGTAACATTGTATATATAATGGATACTATATAACTAGTATATAACGGATACTATACTGTACCTCAAATTGACCCTCCTCAAATCCCACTCTCTCCTCTTTCTAATCTTTTCTCAAAATTCTTGCAAAATATCAATTCACTAGGCAATACGAATGCTTTATCTTCTTAAAACTGATGTTTGATAGTGGTTCCTGAACAAAATTACACACATCTGAGATGGAAATTTATAGTATGGTCGAATTTCTATCTTGTTATCTTCATAAGCTATGGTGTTATTCTATGCATTATATTCTTCTATGAACTTGGATACATTGTTTTTCCTCCTTTGTTTTGCTCTAGTATTTTTGTTCATCTGGATTTCTCTCTCCTGGGCATCTGTAAAATGCCACCCATTCCTGGTTGTCCACTATCTTTTCCAATGATGTTTTCCTGTTTTCTTTAGCTAGATAGTCTCCCTTGTTGGGATTTCTGTTGCTCTTTTTTTGGCATATACATTTTAGCTATATAACAGTGTTAAGGTCAAAAGAAATCAGTCTGAAATCATGCATTGCATTTAGTTATTGGGTTTCTTGATTCCCTCCCCCCTCTTTTAGCTTTAAAATACCTTTAAGGACCACTGTTTCTTCTTCTTTTTTTTTAATTTTAGTTATTCAGTGATCCAAGATTCATTGTGTATTCACCACACCCAGTGCTCCATGCAATATGTGCCCTCCTTAATACCCACCACCAGGCTCACCCATCCCCCACCCATAACCCTCAGTTTGTTTCTCAGAGTCCGGAGTCTCTCATGGTTCATCTTCCCTTCCGATTTACCCCAGTTCACCTTTCCTTTTCTTCCCCTAGAGTCCTCCATTTTATTCTTTATGTTCCACAAGTAAGTGAACATTGATTCCCTTTCAATTTGGACTAGTTCCTCAGTCTTTCCTTGACTTCGAAGGCCATGTAAATTTTGAGGATTACAGTCCAGCTATTATGCTAAATGTTCTTCAATTTGGGATTGTATATTTCCTAATGATTAGATTTAGACTATACATCTTTGGCAGAAGTATCACAGAAATGATGCTGTGCTATTCTTATTACATTCTATCAGGGAGCACATAATTTTGATTTATTCCATTGTGGATGTTCATTTTGATCACTGATTAAGGTGGTGTCTGTCAGGCATGTCTCACCCACCCAATTAAATTTCTTACTTATACATTTATTAGTTGTTTATTTGGTTTTTTTTTTTAAAGATTTTATTTATTTATTTGACACACACAGAGAGAGATCAGATCACAAGCAGGCAGAGAGGCAGGCAGAGAGAGAAGAGGAAGCAGGCTCCCTGCTGAGCAGAGAGCCCGATGTGGGCCTCGATCCCAGGACCCTGAGATCATGACCTGAGCCGAAGGCAGAGGCTTTAACCCACTGAGCCACCCAGGCGCCCAGTTGTTTATTTGTTTATGTAGGTATGGACTCATGGATTCCCATTACTGCTGAATGACTTAAAAATTTATTATTTATTACTATCATTGTTGGTTTTGATACTTAAATTGTCTCAGATTTGGCCAACAGGAACCCCAGCTGGCATTGTTTCCTTTTGACATGTCTCTTTTGGTTTTGGGGCACTTCCTTTCTGGCACAGAAAAATGTTTCAGCTCATTCTACAATATCCCTATCCCAGCTCTGGAATCAGCCATTTCTGCACGAAGTCTTGATTTTTAAAATTACAACATTGTGTTTACAAATCAGGATCAGGCACTAGGTGTGTTCATTGCTGTCGGGGTGTCACTTCTAGGCCCTCTCAGTGGAATTGGCTAGATTATACATGTATGTATATACACACTCTTACACACATTTACATCAATATGTATTTCTGTATCTATCTAAATATGTATAAAACCATGAATTCATATCAATACTTCAAATTCCAGTCTAACGTCATATGTCTCACTCTTGTTTTCTCCCTTTCCATATTTAAAATTCTCTTCTTTGACAGTGAGAAACCTGATAGCCATTATCCTTAACATATTTACTTACGGATCAGTCTGTTGCTGTAGCCAAATTCTTATCACTGCTTCTACAACACCCCCTCCCTTCCAATCCCACATGGACATCCTGCTCCACCTGACTCCCTGTTGTGGGTGGTCCCTTACCCCCAGCATGAGCACCATACTTATCCAACTCAGTTTTAGATATCAGCTTGAGCGCACCTTTCCCTAGTACACCCACCTCATCCCACTTGGGCTCCAAAATTCCATGCTTCACCACTGCCACTGTTGTCCCCTTCTCCTTACCCCTTCACCTTGTTTAGGTCGTGACAGTCTGCACTAAGACTCTCTTCTGTGGGTTTGGTCTCCTCCCCCTGTTTGGGCTCAGACAATTGATTCTGGGAAAATTCCTGTCTTGGACACCTTCTTGACCCTACTTGAGCTCTGATATTCTATGATGGTCACCACCACCATTTTCTATCCCTCTATAAATATATCTCATCTATAAATGCTTCCCCACCCTCATCTTAGGGCTCTAATATGCTGTACTAGGCTACCCTTTCTTGTGGACCTTAACCTTTGCTTTTGTCCTAACTCTCCTGCTGGGCTGCTCACCCCCCAGTCTGGACACTCTTCTCACCCTACTCAGACACTGACACCTCATTCTGGGACCCTCCTATCTAAACATCCCCCCTCACCCAGCTTGGGCTCAGTCACCTGGGCTTAGTTGCCCTCCCCATAATACTTACCCCTTCTCTCCTGGGCTCTGGCACCACATGCCAGGCCAATGCTTCCTTCTCCTCCATGAATAGAGGCTTCTTCAAGTCCTTCAGAGTCCATCCAATTGCATGTGCAGCCCTCCTGTCCTCACTTGTGCCCCAGTGCCCCTCTGTGAATCACTCTCTGTATCCTGCTATACTATATACTGTACTACTGAACTTAATGTGGGTGCCCTCCTTACCTTGTTAGACCTGGACATCATAGCACCCTTGCTGTCCCTTTCCTGCTGTCCCTTTCCCACTCCAGCTCCCTGACCCACAGAATGCCTAGCACACTGGGCACCAACTTGGACACTCTGTTCTGGATTGCCCCACCTCTTCTTATCTACTTGGGGTGATGCTCTTCATTTGGCCACTGCTATCTCCATGGATACCCACCTCACCTTGCTCAGGCTCCAACACCCTGTACTGGGCCACCCTTCCTCCTCACGGGTGCCATTCTCACTGGGCATGGACTCTAATATATTACTCTGTGCCACTACGGTCTGAGCCCCTCTGCTGATACCTATCTTGCTCAACTCTAGCTAATAGCTTTTGAACTAAATTGCCTGGAAGAAAAAGGAGACGGGAGAGAAAGAAGGAGAGAGAAGGGGTGGGAAGGAAGGAGAAGAAGGAAAGAGAAAGGAAGAAGGGAAAGGAAAGACTGGAGGTGGCTTTTGACAGGGCTTACTCGGACCAAGCCACAAACCCAGGGACATCATTCATATTTTCCTTTTTTTTCCAGAGGTATTCATTCTTTGAACAATTTGAACATTTCACCAACATTTCAGTATTCTGTGCCTTCCTCAGGGTGCTGGAGAGGTTTATTCTCTGCAAACAGCTGTTCAGTATGATACCACCAGGGTCCTCCAGTATATTTATAGCTTTGGAATTCACAACTACCTATAATTTATACATGCACAGTTCTTCAGAAAATGCAAAAATTAAATCCTTCTAACTTATAGGGAATATGGAATCTAATCAGTTTTAGCAAGCTTCCCTGTATATTAATTATCATTTATTTGAATGCTATTTTAAAAAACTATAAATCTGTAAAAACTTACATTTTGTAACCTTGATCAAACATTATTTTTAAACTCCTATTGCAATTTGGGAATTTTACAAGTCCTGGAACAAAGAATAAAATGTCATAATGAAACTAGTTTTTATGATGAAATGGTGGTTACAACATAATTATTATAATTAATGCTAAAACCTAGCTATAATTCAACATGTTTGACCATAGCGCTTCTACAGTGACTCATATTGTGACAGATTTACTCCCAGGTAATGTGATGAGCTGTGGCTGGATGTTCTTATTCGTGTATGGGGTATAATGCTTTATTATAATAATATCACGGCTATGGTGGTGAAGCTTTCATACCATTGTGTTTCCTCTAAGGACAGAGTCTCAAAAAAATACGGTGGTTTGTGTATCAACTTTTCAGTGTTTCTCATAACCCAGGCTCCCTGAAAAGGGAGGACCAGCTACAAATAAGACCTATTCTTTTATGTAATAAGCTGCCAAAAGCTAGAAAGTGATGACTGACATTCTGCTTATCGCAATAGGCTGAAGAACGATTTTGCATGTTCACCAGGCAAGAAATACAGCCGTGGTTCCTGTTATCGACAAAAGACAATACAGTCAGGATTCCATAGCTTCATTGCTTCAGTCTGTGACATTAAGGTTCAACCTTTGCACGAGATGCATAAATATCCTTTGGATTTTCTTCAGTAAGCACACACTAGAGGTTAATAATGTGGGGATGTTTGATTCCCTGCTGTTTTAAATAATTTCATGGAAAATCTAATGCAGTAGGACACTAGTTTAGAAAGGTTATTACCCTCATCAAACGATAGCACTTCTTTCCTATTATTTTCTACCAATTTCTTGCCCTTATAGCTCCTCTCTCTTCATTTACCACAAATGATTCTTCAAAACGACACTCTGTGGTTGGGTGGAGATGGGATTGGAGAAAGCTTAATCCCTAATCAGGGCCCTGTCAGTGCTGGTAGTAGTGTGCATCTTTCTTCCTTCTTCTGCTTGCTGGAGCTTAGATATAAGACAGAGATGCACACTCACTGGAGGGGAATCATTGGAAACCATTTCCTACCCCCTTGCTGGGACTATTTTATATAAGACCCTGAGATCTAGAGCCCACAGGGAGCCTTCAGGCAGTTACAGTTGTAATAGCCTACCCCAGCTCTTCTCAAAATGGTGCTCTGATTTGCTAAATTCTTGAGTCATTATCCCCTTTGTTGTGGCAGGTACTTGCAACAGAATTCTAAGAATGCTCTTGGGCTCACAGTAGTTTTAGGATTAAGGAACAATATGGTGTTCCATGGACTGTGCCATTCTAGACTAACTAAGGGTGAAAGAGACTGCCTGTTCAATAGGCATCTCGCCTTTTCCTACCAGGACACAACATTTAGTTAGGCAGGCATGTGCATTTCCCAGCCTTCTTTGCAAATTGGCACCATGCGAATAAATTCTGGCCAATGAGTAGAAGTTGTTTGGGTAGGACCTCTGGGAAAGATCCTTAAAGTAGCAGGACAGACCTGGCTGGCAGTTTCTTTTTTAGCTTTTGTCCTTTCATCAGGGTGACCAACTATCTTGGTTTGCCTGGGATTGTCAGGGTTCCAGAAGCATGGGCCTTTCAGTCTTGAAGCCCAGACAGTTCTTGGAAAACTGGGTGAGTTGATCACCCTGCCTTCCTTTCTTCCAGCACAATATATGTGTGCTGGTTGGACCTCTAGCAACTATCTCATGGCCATGAGGTGACATAGTCTTTCTAATAGCGACTGGGCAAGAGGGTAAGAGGAGCTTGATTCCATTGCAACTGCCCTAGACTTCTCAGTACGTGAGAAGAACAAACAACTCTCAATTTAATGAAACAGCATTTTTTGTAGTATAGTGGCTCTCTTTTTTAGCAACCACAAATTCCATTAATGTTAATTTAGTTAAGGAGCTCTGTTACACCCATGTGGAGTGCAGACTCTCCCTTCTGACGTAAGCACTTCCAGTTCCTTGGAAAAAGATGGTCCAAACATTGTGAAAATGTTTCAAATCCAGGACTATCAGACTCCAAACTCGCTCTTCCTGCACCTTCACACTGAATTTCATTGTTCTCAGTCCTCACCCCTTTAAACTTACTCTCAAAACCTTGAGACAATCTGAATGAACTCAGAACAGCTCAGTGTTTGGAGAGGTGTGGACCCCTAGTGCCCTCTTTACTCTGATGAGGAAACAGAGACCCAGACAAAACAAGGGGTATGGAGACCTGAACTCCTAGTCAGCTCTCTTTGATGCAGATGTTACCTTTCCTTGCCTACAACTGCCAGTATCATCCCCATTGCAAATCACAATGTGCTTATCCTAGCATTTCCCTGCCCATCCTTTGATTGTGAACTTTAATGTCTAGCTCCCCTTTCTGGATTTCCCTGTTTGTGTTGCCATGGTATCTTATGACAGGAACTTCACAGCTAAAATAACACTGCTATTAAGAACTTGAGAGTTTTGTTTCATTTTGATCTTTCTATTGATGGGTGTGGGACACTGACTTTAGGAACAATTGCAAAGGAGTAGGAATTGATTCTACCACCTTTTCATAAAAATGATTTGCCTTTTTCTTAGCTGAGTATCAGAATTATCCTTTCCCATTAAGGAAAGCACAGTACTGAGCTTATATTAAATATTCAAAAAATATTCAATGTATTTTTTAATTAATGACAGTGGGTACTTTAATGACTAAATAAATTATCTTCTGTGTGGATTTGGAAGCTGTAGAAAAAGTGGAAAATAAATGATTCTGAGATATGAATGAGTCATCGTGCATGCTGTGCAGACTGAACCAAGTTGAATGTTGTCCTTTTGTCATCGAAGATTCTAATCCATGCATTTCCAGAATACATTTCAGCATATTGTTGTAAAGAGCCTTTCAAAAATCAATTATTTGGAAGATGACTTTACATTTCGTAGTTGTGAAAAGAGAAAGGACGATGGTCTCAGGGCCCACATGCAGCAGAGATGTGGATATCTGCTGGGATGGCGTGGATTCTGCGGTGCTTTCCTAGTCCTGCACAAGGACGACTAGGAAAGAAGTCCTCTGTAAAATTAAATGAACTGATTTTATGTGAAATTCTGGTTGACAAGCTAGAAGAGAGTTGGGCCAAACTACACAGTCATTCCCAGGAGATGTTTACAGGGAGGGAAGAGAGGGAGCTTTGTTTCCTTCCATCTTCTCTGGGTACACCTTCTGTGGGGTCATGGGTAGGTGTTTTGAGTAAGGTGGGCCTTGGCCATTGGGAGCTCCTTACACAAAAATTAAATTCCAGCAGCCCTCCAGTGAAGAATTTTGTTTGTGTGGAGAGACAGTGCCCTACCTATGAACCACATTTTTAAAATGCATTTTGAGGTTTGAGCTAATAATGTGAATGACATTCAGTGAGATTGCCAAATGCTGGTAATTTACTCTCATTTTCACATTAATGTGGGCCCACCTGTGATGAATTGGAAACTAAATAAGCACATCAGTTTTAATTAGATATTTCAGAGGCTGGATCTAGTTAAACAGCAGTATTCATTCTTATCTATTAAACAGTGAAAGAGTTTAGCACATTCTTCAGAAAAAGTTTACACGCCCCCACCCCACCATTTGTCCTTCTTTGTTTTGCAAATATTCTTTGCAGATGGAAGATTTTGAGTTCAAAAGTGCCTAGGTTGGTGCAAAGAGGGAGAGAAATGATTATATTTAAATCTTAAAAGATAAGGAGATCATCTAGTTCATTCATAGAAGGTTTCACACTAAGAGACATGAATTAAGGAACCTTTAAAAAGACAAGTAGAAGATTTGGTTGCCTGGAGGATGCCCTCTAGGGGGCTAAGAGTTTTGTGTTCCCCAAACACTGATTCTGCAACTCGGGATCTAAAAATACCACTAGGGTATGACTAATAGATACTGAATGACCTTCTATCAGAGAAAGAAGCCATTTTTCAAAATTCAAGACAAGATATTACAGTCCTAACGAAGGTAAAATGTTCTCTGATGCATAAGGATCTAAGACCTAATGAAAGAAACTAGTATAGATGTGCAGGTAACTTTGATTAATATTTGTGAAGGTTGAGGATTAATAGTAGACAATGAGGTTTAAAAATCAGTAGCCCTGAAAAAATTATTTATAGGTGCAATTTTTGCATTGGTTTTAACATCATTCTCCAGTGTCATTTCCCGAAGTGTTTCTACCTGGTTAGACTGAACTCTGGGAGGGTTAGGCTGTGTCTGTCTTGCAATGGCTATATCCCCAGTGCTCAGGATAGAGGCTGTTCTATGGTAGGTGCTTAATAAACATTTGTATCCCTCTCCATATTGCTAATGCCTTGTCCTAAAATAATTCTCTTCCTGCAGATTTCAGATATTGCCTGTATCCTGGCTATCCTTTCACCAGAAAGAATTGTGGCAGTATTTACATGTCATTTTTCCTTTGTTTTTTTCTTGAGAGAGCAGTATCAAACAGTTGGCTCCAGATATACATTAATGAGTTTTTTTAAATATTAAATTCTGGATACACATGAAAGAAAATTCAAAAGTTGTTCAGAAAAATCATTTATGTTCAGAAAATCACAGTGTTTTAATAGTTTTATTACAGTATTAATTATACTATAAAAAAAGCAAAAGAAAAGAAGATAGAACCAATACTAGGAGATTAATAAATTGCTGTTAGGTAAATTATGGTGCTTTCATACAGTCAGTTCTATGCAGACATTAAAACAATGCTTTAGAATAACATTTAAGGGCAAAATAATCCTCCTAATAAGGAAAAAAGGAGATAAAAAAGCATTAGAGCATAATCACGGTATTCCTTCTTATAGTAAAAGAGATGAAAGTATATACATCAAAACTTTATAGCTTTCCAAATTTTAGACTATAAAATGTATTACTTTTAATATTCAGAAAATATATAATGAAAGTGTAGGATTTCTTTAAATAGAAATATCTTTTAGTGGATTTAAAATGTGATATCATTTCCCAAGAAACTGAGTAGGACTATGGAAAGGGAAGGTAGTGCTTTGAAGAAAGCAGAGACAAGTGTATGAAGAAGGAGATCCTGTGTTGGTGGGTAGTGAAAGAGTTTGAGATCTCCCTGGAACATGGCCGCAACAGCTATGAGAGAAAAAAATGTGCTTTCAGATTGTTCCTTACAATTACCTCAAAGAATTCACAAATGGAGATTGAAAGAGGAAGTAGCATCTAACAGCTTTTCGTACCTGCTCCTATGTCTTCATTTTATTTTATTTTATTTATTTTTAAAGATTTTTATTTATTTATTTGACAGAGAGAGAGAGATCACGAGTAGGCAGAGAGGCGGGCAGAGAGAGAGGAGGAAGCAGGCTCTCCGCTGAGCAGGGAGCCCGATGTGGGCCTGGATCCCAGGACCCTGAGATCATGACCTGAGCCGAAGGCAGAGGCTTTAACCCACTGAGCCACCTAGGTGCCCTATGTCTTCATTTTATACATGGCTATATAGATATCTTTCCCCACTGAGTGTATAGGTTGGAAATCATTTTCTAATTTACTGCTTTAGTTCTTCCCTGTCTGGTTCATGAGTGACCTTTTAAACAAGAAAATCTGATTACATGTCTACTCAAATCCTTCAATGGATTCTCATTGCCTTTGAGGTGCCATCCAGGCTCTTTACTCTGATGCACATACATGATGTTGGGGAACTGTCTCCTGCCTTCCTCCCCTGCCCATCTCTCATCATTTCCCCAAATATGTCCCTGACTTCATCACAACAGACAGCTCACAGCTTTCGTGTGTAATGCCCCTATTATTAAGACTGTACTTCCTTCTGGAAGCCTCCTCTGAACCCCTTCTCTATGTGGCTTCTTCTTCTCACTCCTCATGCATACCTTCACTACTCACCACATGGCATTGTAGTTGCACTGTCAGCTTCTGCAGGGCAGGGACTAGGACTTGACCAACTTTTATTTCAATACTCACCATAGGATTTTTGGTCCACAGTAGGTGTTTAATAAATTTTGTTCAATGACCATGTGAGTGAATGCCTGAGACATTTTGATGGCATGTACATGCAGTTACATTGAATTCACCCCTAATCTTGTCTGAAGTTGTTTCCTAGCTGGTATCTTTCCAGCAGGCAGAGCCAAGTCACCTCTTGGATGTGCATCTGTCTAGTGAGGGAAGGTGGGATTGGCAGAATCATGGCCCCCAAGGATTTGCATGCCCTAATTTCTAGAACCTTTGAATATGTTATCTCACACATCAAAAGGAACTTTGAGATGGAATTAAGGTTATGAACCTTAAAATAAAGAGATTATTCTGGGCTATCTGGGTCTGGGTGGACCCAGCGTAAGCACAAGTATCCTTAACAAAGGATGTGAGAGGCAGAAAGAAGACAGATACAATGGCAAGAACAGGCAGGGGAGATTTGAAGTGTGAGATAGGTTGACTCACTATTGCTGGCTTTGAGGATGGGGGAAGTGGACCATGATCCAAAGAATGTAGACAGCTTCTAGAACCTGGGAACAGACCTCTGCTGACAGCTGGCAAGAAAAGGGGAATCTCAGTCCTGTAAATGCAAGGAACTGAATTCTGCCACTCATTGTCTTCACCTATTCTTAACAGAACAACTCAAGTAGAAGGAAATAAGAATAGAAGGAAGAGAACCCTTCATAACTGAAAAAAGAAAGGGGGGATATAGGTGCCCTTTGTTCATATGCATATATTAAATCAGTTTTGCCATTAAGTTAATTTTAAAATCTTCAGCTATTCTTCCAAGCTCCTTCCTTCTGTCCCTCTGCCTTCTCTTACCAGCTGCATACATTCCCTCCATCTTCATGTGTTTCCTTCTCTTCCTTATCCAGTCTTGCTCACAAGCTCATTTTCAATTACTCTTGGACCATTTACCTAGCTAACCTCTAAGTGTAGTCAGCATAACACACTTTAACAGTCAGAACAGCAGATGCAGTCTGTACTTTCCTCACTGCAGTGACTATGTAGAACTGCCTGTCATCTTTTCACGATGGCTAATAGGCATTAATTGGTATTTCTAAATACACATTTTCTGTTTTTATTCTTTTCTTGATCCATTTTTTGGATTTTCATTGCTTAATTTCACCAGGTATATAAGTGAAACACAATCTCTAAGGGAGCCTCTGATAAACCAGATGAATTTTAAGGTACCATTGCTCTGTTTCTCTTTTGACCTGTATATCACTTTGGAAAATGGAATTCTCTTCCTCAGTTGTTGCTCCAAATATTCCAAGATTTCTATCTGTGTTAAAGCACGCTATAGGATGTAGTAGAAAGAGCACTGGCCTGGATGGGAATTGGAAAATCTAGGTTCCACTTCCAGCTCTGACCAAAGCCATGAGACCTTGGAGAAACATCCATTCTTTTTATTTTATTTATTTATTTATTTATTTATTTATTTATTTATTTATTTATTTTTAAAAAAAAGATTTTATTTATTTATTTGACACAGAGAGAGAGATTACAAGTAGGCAGAGAGGCAGGCAGAGAGACAGGGAGAGGAGGAAGCAGGCTTCCTGCTGAGCAGAGAGCCCAATGCGGGCCTCGATCCCAGGATGCTGAGATCATGACCTGAGCCGAAAGCAGAGGCTTTAACCCAATGAGCCACCCAGGTACCCCATCCATTCTTTTTATTTCATTGTATATTCATTGAACCCCAACTATATGCTNCTGAGATCATGACCTGAGCCGAAGGCAGAGGCTTTAACCCAATGAGCCACCCAGGCACCCCATCCATTCTTTTTATTTCATTGTATATTCATTGAACCCCAACTATATGCCAATAAATGTACTGGTCCCAAGGGTTATCAAGATGAATTAGATGTAGTTTCTTTTTCTTTGAGGAACTAATAGTGTAGTGAGCTGGAGAGACAGATAAATAAACCCTTGCAATATTGTGTGATACAAGCCATATGGCAGCAGATACGGGTTACCATGAAGCTTTAGAAGAGGCAGAGATTCATTCACTTTGCTTAGGGGCAAGGACAAAAAAATGACCAGCATTCTGAAAGATGAATTGAATTTTGGCAGTCAGGGGCAAGAAAGAAAATTCTGGGTAAGGAGAATACATGCAATGTCACAGACACGTGGCTCTGAACAGCCAATTACAACCCACTGGGAAAAGCAAGTTGTTGATCTATAACTGTCTGTATGTTGCCCATATGTTGGTCCATATGGTAATGGGGCATTTGAAGGAGGAGAGGTGGGCTTGGGGTCATGAGACAAGAAGAGATTCCTGGAAGGATGAAATCAGGGAAAATGAATTTTAAAGGCCTGACTTTTCTTAGTTATTAAATGTTATTTGTATAGGCCCTTCCAGGAGTAACATTATCTAGTTCAAATTATGCTTATTTCCTATTGCAAATTATACTTTATAATTGCAGGGTGCTAAAAAAAATCCCATGTACCATCTTGTGACATAGGTTGCTATGGAACTGAGATTTGTATATGAGATATATGGAAACTGGGACACAAAGACATTGTATGTTTAAGGTCTTATATTCCTTGGATTCAGGCCTAGACAGTCATTTGATTTATTCTTTCAGGATTAGAAAACATTAAAATAAAACAAAACAAACAACCAAAACTCCAGCCAATTAATGCCTCATTTAAGGAGCAAAATCTCCAAAATGGGGCTTATCAACTTCAATATACATATAAATTATCACAGGGATCATATTAGAATGTACCTTCTAATTCAGTTGGTATGGGGTCAAAGATTCTAATAAACTCTCAGGTGATGCTGATACTGCTAGGCTTTGAAATTGTACCTTGAGTAGCAAAGTTGTAGAGTTGCACTGAACAATATGGTAGCCACTAGCCACTTGTGGCTATATAAGTTTAAATAAATTAAAATTAAGTGAAATTAAAAATCCAGAGCCTTGGTTGCACTGATCACTTTTCAAATGCTCAGTAGACACATGTGGCTACCAGATTTCCCTTTGTGGAAAATTCTATTGGACAGTGCTGCTCTAGAAATATTATGAACCACAATTTAATAATGAACACTTTCCCAGGTAACTCCTTATCAACAGTGACTGTATTTAGAAATATTTGGAGTGATATTACCAAGATGGTGAAATAGGAGACTTTAGCTTCCATCCCATCATGAAGATCAACAATTAGACAGCTATCCACTGACAAAAACAGCTCTAGCTGAGCTCAGGTGTCTATATAAGACATTTCAGCAAGATAGTGGAATAAAACCTGAAGATAAACTGCATAAAAAGAGAAGGAAGAACAGTTTCATTTTGCTTGCATCATCCCATCGACCAGCTCAGCACTAGAGGGAGCATACTAGCTCAGAAGAGTTCTTTTTGCCAGGTAAGGTAGAGTATGGTGAGCCATCAGCATCCCTAGCCTTTTGGGGCATCACATGAAAGACCTACTTACGTTTCACCCCATGTAGAAACTGGCAAAGCTGTGACATATAGAGATGGCTAGGAGCAAGGAAGAAGGTCAGGGGCTATCAGTACTAGGCATGCAGTGGGAGTGGCCATGGTTCTCAGTGACCTGCTCTGCAGAAGACCCCAGCAGCTTTCACCACTAAAGAAACCAATAGCTAGTAAGGCAACCACCACCCCCCCCAGGATATTTCACTGTTTTTTGCCCCACATGTATTCTTCACCAATACCAGTTGCCTGATTCCCTCCCCACTGCCTCATTCCTCTTGGCACAACTGGAATTTGAGATGCACACTGACAGCCAGCCCAGGCCTCTGTGGCTATGAGAATGCAACATGCTGGCCTAGATGCTGACTTCCACTGCTATGTGCATGCTTGCAGCTAAGCTGTACACTTGCACACTGCCAGCCTGACTTCACATGGCCACAATTGTCATGTATGTGCCTTTGGAGATATCCTACAGACACAGAAGTAGATGCCAATAGCCAAGGCCCCCACAGTTGCTCATGGGCCCAAATTTGACCCTATCTCCAGTTATTGGTCTATACCACTGAGCTCACCTTCTGCTAGCCCTCCTAGCTGTGCACCTGCATGCTCCTGGCTCACCCCTGTCACCAGCCATCAATGCCGTGCGCATGCTAGTGGGGAGATCCTGTAGGAGCAGAAGTGAATGTCAACAGCCAGCCCCCCCCCCCGCAGCTGCTTTTGAGCCCAGATCCAACTCTATCTCCTACACCAACCAGTGGGTTCACCTGAGTTAGCTTCTTTAGCTATGTACCTGCACCCTACTGATCCAATTCCTGTCACTGGGCTCCAGTGCTGGGTACACGCCCAAGGTGAGACCTTGTAGCCACACAAATGCACACTTATAGCTAAGGGCCCTATAGCTGTCAGTGTGTCTGGCTCTTGCTGCTGACCTTTAGCTCCACCACTATGTGTGTGTCTGCAACCAGCTCCTGCCACTACACAGCAATTGCAGCTGGGCCCTATTGCTAAGTGTGTGGACATCACTGGCTCTGGCCACTACTGCTGCCTACCGTGGTCCCTAATCCAGTGGTCCTAGAGGTGGCACTGAAAACCCAGCAGTCCTTGCAACCACTGAAACCCCCCACAGGACTTGCCAAAGAGCACACAGTTGTCAAGGTTGTGGGTCCCAGTGTCTTGAGCCAATGAAGCATCACATGACCTCAAACCTGGAGATGCCACACATTCCTGCACTTGGTGCTCTATTACTAGACCCACAGTAAAAGCATGCTCCAGCATGCTCCCACGAACAGGAGAACATGTTTCCATACCAAAGTTAGTCCATAATGCCTAGAAGAGATGACTGGTTCTCTAACTGTGCAGACAACTATACAAGTCTACAGGAATCATGAGGAATCAGGAAAACATGACACTACCAAAGGAACACAGTAAACTTCAACTAACTGACTCCAAAGAAATGGAGATACATGAATTTTCTGGCAAAGAATTAGAAATAATTGTTCTAAAAGTACACAGAGCACAGATTAACCAGTTTAATGACATCAGGAAAACAATACAAGAACAAAATGAGAAGTTTAATAAAGAGAAAGAAAACATTAAAAAAAAGGGGGGCCTAAACAGAAATTTTGGAGCTCAAGAATACAATGACTGAACTGAAGGTTTCAGTAGAGGGGTACCCGGCTGGCTCTGTCAGTGAAGCATCTGACTCTTGATTTTGGTTCAGGTCATAATCTCAGGATCATGAGATGGAGCCCCATGTGTGGCTCTGTGCTGGGCATGGAGCCTACTTAAGATTCTTTCTCTCCCTCTTCCTCTGCCCCTCCCACTCCTGCTTGTGCATGCTCTCTCTTTCTAAAAAAAAAAATAAATAAATAAAATAAAGATTTTAGTAGAGAGTTTCATTATCATACTAGACCAAGCAAAAGAAGAAGCAGTGAACTTGAAGACAGATCACTTAAAATTATTCAGTTAAAGGAGTAAAAAGGAAAAGAATAAAAAGAAATGAAGAAAACCTATGGGAGTTGTGAGATACCATTAAGAGAAACAATCTATATATTCTTGGAGTCCCAGAAAGAGAAGAGAAGGAGAAGGGGACAGAGAGCTTGCTTAAAGAAATAATGGCTGAGAACTTCCCAAACCTGGAGAGAGATTAGGACATCCATGTTCATGAAGCTAATAGGTCACTCCATAATTTCAATCCAAAATCTTCCTTTTTAAGATGCATATTAATCAAACTGTCTAAAATCAAAGACAGAGAATTTTGAAAGCAGCAAGAGAACCCCCACAAGGCTATCAACAGATTTCTCAGGAGAAAATCTGTAGACCAAGAAAAAGTGGGATGATATATTCAAAGTGCTGAAAGAAAAAAAAATATTGCCGTCCAGACTATTTTACCCAGCACAGCTGTCCTTCAGAAATAAAGGCAAGATAAAGATTTTCCTCAAAACAAAAGCTGAGGGAATTCATGACCACTAAACCTACCTTAAAAGAAATGCTGAAAGGAAGTGGAAGGACACTAATTAGTAACATAAGAATATATGAAATTGTACAATATACTAAAAGTACTTATTAAAATGAAGGATATAGTTAGATTCAGAAAGCTATATAATCTATAATGTGCTATTAAAAGCTAAAACACCAGAACTCTAAATATCCAAAAGGCTATTCTGTTTTACCTCAGTGATATTAGCCTTCCATAACTCCCTTCTGTCTCTTCAGGAGAGAAGTTCTTTTTTCCATAGTGAAAAGAAAAGATATTACTCAAATGTTACTCAAGACAGAAAAGTGACTCCTTTCTTAAGTATATGTGTTTGTTATTTAGTTGGATATAGCTTGTTTTCTTTAGAATATATTGAAGAATATTTGTTTTATATTTAGCCCCATTGAGTTTCAGATACTAAGAAAATATTTATGTTAGTTCAGTTACTTGGTGCAGTGGGTCTCAACTTTGACTCTACATCACAGTTATCTGGGAAAACTTCCAAAAATCATGTTCCCAGGCCCATACCATTGACCAGTTTATTTACAATCTCTGGGGTAGGACCAAGAGTTTGCTGTTTTTTGTTTTTTTTTAATTTCATTCTCCTTTTATTTTTAGGTGATTACCATAGACATTTTGTCATGTATAAACTAAACTAATTTACATTTGCACAATATTTCAATCCTCTTCTACAAATAGTTGTAGAACTTTAGACAGTTTTTGAAATTTAGTGCTCATGTAATTACCTGGGAATCTTGCTAATGGGCCCGAGTGTCTGAATTCCCCATAAAGTTACAGGTGATGCTGATGCTGGCAATCAGCAAATCATATTTTTAGTATCAGGGCTTTACAACACTTTAGATTCATATCATCCTCTCCAAATTAAATGTAATTGTTACCTACCACTTTAGTTTTGCTCTTTTCCAGCCTTCTAACTTAGATATTATTAATATTCTTTTATATAAATGTTTGTTTAGATTTTCATATATTTGTAATTAAATTTGTTATCATTCTCCTTTAATCTTAAAATATTCTAGAATCATTTTCCTCTTTCACAAATAGTTAAATTCATGCAGGCCACCTGGCTAGCTCAGTTGGTGGAGCATGCAACTCTTGAGCTCAGGGTCCTGAATTCAAACCCCACATTGTGTATAGAGATTACTTAAAAATAAAATCTTCAAAAATACTTAAGTTCTTATGGTATAGATTTCTTGGTGGTAAACTCTCAGTTTCTCTTTATCTCAAGTATATTTGTCTTGATTAAAGAATTTAACTTGGTAAACAATTCAAGGTTGATATCTGTTGTTATGGACTGAATATTTGTGACCCCCCCCACCCTCAGTTCATATGCTGTAGTCGTAACCCCAATGTGAGATAGTTTTTGGAAGGGGGTGCTTTGAAAAATAATTCAGTTTAGATGAGGTCATAAAGATGGAACCCACATGTTGGCCTTAGCGCTCTTCTAAGAAGACATGCCAGAGTTTTTCTCTCTGCCATGTGAAGACACAGCACGAAGGCAACAATCTATAAGCCGGGAAGTGGATTCTTACCAGAACCCAACCATCCTGACAACCCAATATCAGATTTCCCAGCCTCCGGAAGAGGAGTTAAGATGGCAGAGTAGCAGGGGACCCTGGGTTTGCCTTGTCCCTCTAACACAGCTAGAGCAACATCAAGTCATTTTGAATAACTAGGAGATTGACCTGAGGATTAAGAAAACAATCTGCACAATTGGAAGGAGAGAATGTGGCAGATGTGAGGTTGGGAGATATGAATTGGGGGAGAGAAAAGCCACAGTGCCACAGAGGAGAGGGAAACCTTTTTGTGAAGTCAGGGAGAGAGATAGAGAACAGGAGAGAGAGCAGTACCTCGGGTTCATGCAAGATGCTATGGTGTGGGGATTCCATGGGTTGTACTAGGAAAGAATGAATGTTCCCCTTCCTGGGGTACATTTGGAAGAGGATATATTGCCTCTCCAAGGACAAAGGACCTGTCAGGCACCACTGAGCATCTGTTCAAAAGCTGGGGACAGAGGCACTCACAGAGGGCAGATAACCTGACTGCAGCTTTTCACTGTGCTTCACCGCTGATTCCAGGCACCTTCGTGGCCATGCGACTGTTTTTTTCTGGGACAGGATAGTGCTGGACACAGTCCTGTGAAGCTCTCCTCTGGGGGAGAGAGCAGGTCCGTGCTTTGCTAGGTCTTTTAAGATCTGGAATTTTGAATCCCAGTTGCCAGCCAAAGATAAAACAGGAGAATTGTAGTGCCACGTGTGCTGATGGCCTGGGCACAGGCGGGGTGAGGGTGGGGATCTGAAGAGGGCCTGGGACACAGGAAGGGAGATTTCCCCCTTTTTTGTGAGGGCCTCCTGGGCAGTGGTGGCTGAGAGTTCCCCTCCCCTGGGATCAGAGTGCAGGGCGATACCATCTTTCACCACCAGCACCCTGCCCCACCACCAGCGCAGTCAGACTTTAAAGAGAAAGATAGTGCCTCCAGTGGAGGCTGGAGTCCCTTACACCAAACCCGGGCCCACCTGCACGGGGCAGGGGCATCTTTAGAAGGGCAGGCCTGACTGGGAGTCAGTGCAGTGGGCCTGTCCCTCAGAACACAGGCCCCCCCTGCATGTACCAAGTCTACTGATCATAGAGTGCACCAAAGTGTCAGCTTCGGTTCTGGTGGAAATAGGACAAGGCTTTCTTTTTCTTTCTATTTTATTTTTAGTTTTCAGTTTTTACTTATTTTATTTCTTTTTTCTTTGGAAACAGGCTGATTGTTTTTTGTTCATTTGTTTGTTTCCTTTTCTTATTTTTTTCTTTTTTTTGGATCAGGCATCCTCCCTCCCCTGCCCCATTTTGATTTTTCTGTTTTTCTTTCTTTTTCTTTAGAATCAGGTTAATAGTTTTTTGTCTGTTTGCTTTTTTGTTTCTTTTCCTTTTCTCATTTCTTGGATCAGGCTTTTTTCTTTTTCTTTTTCTTTTTCTTTTCATAATAAGGCTTAACAAACAGATCGAAGCACACCTAGTTAAAGGTCCAAACACTCCCCACTACAAGCCAGTAGGAACTCTGCAGAGGTCTGACCTGTGGGAAAGAGCAGCCAAAACACAACATCGGAGTGCACACAGCATACACCAGAAACACTTCCTGAGTGCCAGGCCCTGGACAGTGTATGACCCTTCTTAATATGTCCTGCTCTCAGAAGCAGGACATAACAGGCTTTTGTATTATACAAAAGACAGAAACCTAGATGTAATGACGAGATGGAGGAGTTCTCCCCAAAAGAAAGATTAAGAAGAAATCACAGCCATGGATTTGCTCAAAACAGATATAAGCAATATATCTGAACAATAATTTAGTACGACAGTCATAAGAATACTAACTGGGCTTGAAAGAAGCATAGAAGACATCAGAGAAACCCTTGCTGCAGAGATAAAAGACCTAAAAACTAGTCAGGCCAAAATAAAAAATGCTGTAACTTAGATGCAAAACTGACTAGATATCATCCCAGTGAGGATGGAAGAAGCAGAGGAATGAATAGGTGATATAGAAGATAAAATTGTGAAAATAAGCTGAAAAGAAGAGGGAAAGAAAAATATTAGATCACGAATACAGACTTCAGGAACTCAGCAGTTCGAAAAAGTTCAATAATATCCATACCATAGGAGTCCCAGAAGAAGAAGAGACAGTTTATATGGATAAATTATAGCTGAGAACTTCCCTAACCTGGAGAAGGGAACATGCATTCATGTCCACGAGGCACAGAGAACTCCTCTCAAAATCAACAAAAACAGGTCAACACCAAGATATATGACAGTGAAACTTGCAAAGTACAGATTTCCCAGCCTCCACAATTTTAAGAAATAAGTGTCTGTTATTTAAGCCACTTAGCCTATGGTATTTTGTTATAGCAGTTCAATCAGGCTAAACTACTTTTCTTTTCTTCTTTTTTTCCTTTCCTTTTCTCTCCTCTCCTTTTCCTTTCCCCCTTCCTACCTTCCTTCTTTCTTTCTTTCTTTCTTTCTTTCTTTCTTTCTTTCTTTCTTTCTTTCTTTCTTTCTTTCTTTCTTCTTTCTTTCTTTCTTTCTTTCTTTTTCTTTTTTCTTCTTTCTTTTCTTTCTTTTGTTCTTTCTTTCTTTCTTTCTTTCTTTCTTTCTTTCTTTTTCTTTTCTTTCTTTCCTTCCTTCTTTTTTCCAGATTTAATTTGTTTATTTGACAGAGAGAAAGAGAGAGAGCACAAGCAGGAGGAGAGGTAAGCAGAAGGAGAAGCAGACTCCCCTCTGAGCAGGAAGCCTCATGCAGGATTCAATCTCAGGACCCCAGGATCATGACTCAAGCTGAAGGCAGACGCTTAACTGACTGAGCCACCCAGGTGCCCCAAAGCCACCTTTTTCAACATTTGTAAAGATAACAACATTCTGTTGTTTTCTGGCTTCCATTGTTACTGCTGAGAAATCTCTGTCATTTGAATTGCCCTTTCTTTCTGGCTGTACAAATTTAACCTCATGCTCCCTTAAAGATCTTTCTTGCCCTGTAATTTTACTAGTATGTGGTAGATATGAATTTATTTTTATTTATCTTGTGTGGGATACTGTATTCTTCCTGGATCCATGAATCCATATAGTTCTGAAAAACTTCTAGCCATTAACTTTTCAAATATTCCCTTTCCTTCTATTCTCCTGTTATCTCCTCTTCTGTCTCTCTCTGATCAGTTATATCCTCATTTTTCCCTTCATATTTCTTATCCTAATATTTTATACTTTATTATCTCTCTGTACTACTTTATGGATATTTTTATCAGATCACTCTCTTATTTTATGTACAGCAGTGTATATCCTGTCCATTAACTTTTTTTAATTTAAAAGTTTTATATATATAAATTTCATTGTTTTTCAAATCTGCCTGTTCATTTGGATAGTTTCTTGTTATTTGGTCATATTCATTTTTGTGCTTTTTATTTCTTTAAGCAGTTTATTTTATTTTTTTAAAAGATTTTTAAAATTTATTTATTTGACAGAGAGAGCGAGATTACAAGTAGGCAGAGAGGCAGGCAGAGAGAGAGAGAGGAGGAAGCAGGCTCCCTGCTGCACAGAGATCCCGATGTGGGGCTTGATCCCAGGACCCTGAGATCATGACCTGAACCGATGGCAGAGGTTTTAACCCACTGAGCCACCCAGGCTCCCCATAAGCAGTTTAAAACAAACTTTTCATACATGTCATCATATTCTATTTTCTGTATCTTCAGTTTCTTGGGTAGCCAATTCTGTTGTTTACAACATCTGACTTTTACATGGGGTGGTTTGCATTCTTAAATGCTTGGTGATTTTTAAAAATTCATAAGCTCATTGCTTAGTTTTAACCCAGGAGGCATAGAGATCTAAATTAAAATAGTTTTTCTCCACAGAAGACTTTTTCCTTCAGCCTTTCTCCTTGGTCTTGGCTAGCAAGAGTCCCAGGCTTAGTTATGGCTCCTTAACATTGCACCACATCTCAGTACCCACAAAACAGTGGTGAATAACATGCACCCATAGGGCAACCCTAACCCATTAGCTGACAGGTGATTATTTTGGGAGGAAGGAGAAGAAAGTGTTCCTTGGAGACTTCACATACTCTCTGGAAGAAAAGCAATGTAACAAAGTGTGTCCTATCCAGAATGTATTCTTTCTGCCAAAAGAGTATCTCTCAGAGCATCTAATAGGCCATAACGCTAGCAGCAAAAATTGCTAGCTTTTTAAAAGAAAGAAATATTTTTATTAAGCAGTAAGAAATTTATTATCTAACCTACGAATTCTATAATAATTATTTCCAGAATGATTCAGTACCTTAATGACTTCTAACTTTTGACTTGGCCATCCTCTTTATCAGGAATACATCTTTCATGGTTGCTGGATGGCTGAAGTTCTAAACATCCTATATTCATGCAACAAAATCCTTTCTGGTTCAAAAAAAATCCTTCCTGGTGCTCTGTTTCTAATTGTCATTATATATTTCTATCTGGAATTATCTTCTGTTATCTTAAAGAATTCTTTTTAGTATATTTTTTGGTAACATGACTGCTACTCCTTAATTGTATATCTTCATTTTTATGCAAAATATTTATTTGACCTTTAGTTTTAAAAAGATATTTTTGCTTGGTGTAAAATTTTAACTTGATGGATTTTTCTTTCTACACATTAACAATGTTACATTATTCTTTCGGTTTCATAGTTTCTGACAAAAAGTCATTTATAAGCCTTGATGCTACTCTTTTGCAGCCTCCTTGAAAGATTTTCTATTTTTGAGGTGTTTCTCTTTATCTTTGATTTCTAGCATTTGACTAGGATATGACTATGTGTGGTTTCTTTTGTATCAGTCCTGCTTGAGGTTCATTGAGCCTCTTGATGTCCTTGGAATATTCTCAGCAATTATGTCTTCCAATATTTCTTCTGCTCCTTTTTCTTTCTTCTCTTGTTTTAGGACTCAAATTGCACACATGTTAGAACTCATGAGCATGCTTCTTATATATTTATGATTTCCCCCCCTTCTTTTTTTTTAACCTAAGCTTCAATTGGAATATTTCCTATTTTTCTCTCTTTTAGCCTACTAATCCTGTCTTCTGATGTGTCCAGTCTGATGATAAACTCATTACTGGGTTTTTAATGACAGATATTATATTTTTGTCCCTTAGTTTTAAATAATTCTAAACTCTTTCAACGTCAGGTTATATTTCTAAATCATGGCCATCTATTAAGAAAATGCATTTCCTCAATATCAACAAGGTCTGATTTAGTGTTTATCATTATGATAATTAGATAAAGCAACTAAATAAATGTTCAACTTTAACATTTATATAGGACTTTAGGTTTTACAAACTGCTCTTACATTCCTGTGTCATTTGAAACTCACCATGTGAGGTATGTGGGGGACAGTCTCATTATTATTTCCATTATAATTATAAAGAAAGTGAAGGCAGAGGTCATGATACCAGGGTCCTGGGATTGAGGCCCGCATCGGGCTCTCTGCTCGGCGGAGAGCCTGCTTCCTCCTCTCTCTCTGCCTGCCTCTCTGCCTACTTGTGATCTCTCTCTCTGTCAAATAAATAAATAAAATCTTTAAAAAAAAAAAGAAAGTGAATTTCTAAATGGATGAGAAAAGACTGTATTTTCTGACTACAGTTTCCATGCTTTTGTCTATTACATCATGCTGCTTCAAAGCACATGTCCTGTCAATGGGAGAAGATGGAAATAATAATGCCAAATTAAAAAGATAATACATTTTCTTCTAATGATTATCATCCAAATATATAGTCAAGAGCTAGAAGAAACCCCCTCAGGTGACCACCTAATCCATATCCTCCATCCTTATTCTAGTCAAATATTACTTCTTAAGCTGGTAACCCTCTATCTGGAACTTGTAAGACAGGGAATCTTCTTCATCACCTTTCATTTATCTGTTTATCTAAAACCATGGGATAAGGTACTAAATAGATTTTTAATTGGTATTTACTCTTGATTAATGTTAGTAATGGGAAATTACTATCTGACAGTGAGAAAGTATTTTAAATTTGGAGACAGTATTTGCACTAAGTTCTTAAAAAACCTTAGCTAAAGTTATTTGAAACCTGGAGGTCAAAAAAGATGGTGATATAGTTGCATAGTTAATTGTTTTTCAAAATGAATGCTGAGTAGTTTGCTCTATTTTATTTAGTTTTTGTGACTTAATTAAACATCACTTTGTAGCTATGCTTTTTTTCTAAGTGTTATACAAGTTTTTGGTGCAATAAAATAAAGCAATAAAATTAGGACTCATAGCATAAATCTCTTGAGAAAGAATCCATCAATTCTCTTTATAACTCAATTTAATCATCATTCACAAATAAGGAATTCTTCTTTACAATCATTCTTTTAATAATATTTTATTTACTGAAACTAATACTTAACCTTAACCAATTAAATGTACATGAGATATAATGTACATATTGTGCTTTACTTGCTTTACAGAGTAGAATATGACATTAAAAAAAACCTTATTCTATGGGCTATGCCAATTTTGCTGGTAGTAAAAAATTAACATTGATAGTAATACTAATATACAAACTTTAAACTATTTTGCTGTGATGATCCCAGTTCTGGCCAACTATCTAACAAATAGGGATTTCGGTCATCAGCAACAAGGAAAGAAAGCCTGTCAGTAACTGTGTATGAACTCATTACCACTGCTGGAGAGACGATCCAAAGAGAAAACCCTATCACAGAATATAACATCATTTTTGGATATAAGATACACATTTGCTGCACCATAATAGCTTCCGCTGGGCATATTTATAATTGGTAAATGGATTATCTTTATAATTCATTTGGGGCTGGAAAATTAAGGCTTTTATTTCAGCAGGATTATTTACTGTGAGATGCTTAACTCATTGTGGTTAGTGGGGATGGCAAGCTATATACATACATAAGAGAATATTACTGTTCAGTCTGTCAAAGGGCATCCAGCCTACACCATGATCTTGAAGACACTGCCATAAGAACTTTTAAAAACTCACTGTTTAGGATCTCAGATTCAGATCCCTTCTGAAGGCAGATCACTAGGAACATGCAATAGTTGGTAATAGGGAAGAAAAAGGAGATGTTGTCAGGCTCTTACTTTTACCATATGGATAGAGCATCCAGTACTCATTTTTCTACTTTACTAAGTCATATCAATTTTGATCCAGCACATGAATGGAACTATCTGTGGAGTATTTCAGCTCTGTGTATTCAGTGCCAGGTTCTAGTTTTGGCAAATCTTAAGTAAAAGAGGAAATATTATTCATTCATTCCCCCCCGCCCCTTTTCCTTCACCTTGTTTGGGGTCCTGCCAGAACCAAGGTTAGATTGCCAGCCCAGGAGGTGTACTTCACACTCTGAGAGGTGCTATTCGTAAGCATATTATCCTCTTCTATGACTCCAGACTAAATCCACAGCTGAACAGTAGGATGCTGCTTGCTAATGTTGATCATTCTGGCAAAACAGACTGTCAGTTCTGCAAACCAGTGTAAGTAGTGAATTTTGTTTGCAGCTGAAATACCTAAATTATATGATGGTCTTATGGTACACAGTGGTCTCTATTGCTGTCCTTTTCTACTTTTCCCTTCATTCTCTCTGCTCTTTCCTTCCTCCTACCCCAAAATTCATTTCTTAGTACTGAAATGAGAACATAACTGAAAGTATTGTCATCAGAAAAACAAGCTGCAGTGGGTGACTTAGACAGTTTAGATGTGTCTAGATGATGAGTCTGTTACTTGTTTTTAAATTTCCAGGAAAAGAAAATTAACTGACTATCCATTGTTTAACACTGGCTAAATCTAAATGAAATCATGATCATTTCTACAGCAGATTTACCTTCCTAATTATGCTTGGCTAATGTTTACACTGAGTGATGGAAAAGGATGGTGCCTGGGAGAATGCCAAATGGCAGAAGGAAGTCTGACCTGAGACTGAAAATGTCCAAGGGTAAATTACTGAGTGGACGATCTACAGCAAGATAAAAAAAAAAAGCTGATGATCTGAATATCATTATTCCTCAAATCTGTGTCCATTTTCCCCTTGATTTTGAAAAAAAATCTTTCTTGGCTGAAATATAAGCAGCGCACTTTAACCTTGATAATACCTGAGAGGAATAAAGATTATGCCCCCAGAGTTTAGTACAAGATTATGAAATGGGTAAATGTTTGAAAATGCTACTAATATCAAAAAATGTTGGGGAACTGCTTGGCTTTCACATTTCACTGATCTCATCTCTTCACATTTAAGTCACTTGCCCCTAGCTGAAGAATGATTACAAAGGGCTTTGGTCCAATCTTGACTATGGATGAGAAGAATTGCAGGGATTTTGAGTCTAGTCTGGGTCTCAATGTGCTGGTATTTTTCATAACTGGGCCACTACAGGGTAGAGAAAATGGGGTGGGGTCCAGTAATTTATGACTAGACTCTCATAAGGATGGGCTGGGCAATGAGAGAAAGATTCAATTGTAGCTAATTAGGTACTGAAACTTACCAGGAGAAAAGAAGGGAGATCAGACACTCCTTCTGAATACATGCTGCAAAAGTGACTCAGAGCCAATGCTTTTAAAGACTGTGATTAAAATAATATCAGAGAAGGCAGTATCAATTAAGTGATTGAAAAATCAATGACTAGACTATGAGATGTAGAAAAAAAAATGGTCCAATTTTGGCAATGTTTTGTGTATGTGTTCCCATGCCAATCAATGGCACAGGCCCTGCTCCCACACTTGCTTCCTCTGATGGCAGAACCTGGCTATATAAATCCAATTTGAAAAGTAGATACATGATCTGGAGACCATGGTTGTAGACAATAGGTTGCTGAGGTGTGGTGGATAGAAGTGGCTAGACCATGAGGTAACCAGAGTGTTTTCAGCACCTTGATTTTAATGTGTCCCAAACTGAGATCATTTTTTTCTCTCGAACTTGAACTTCTTCCACAGTCACCGTATATTTAATTGTTAATTAAATACTTATGTACAGTTAATTGTTAACCAAATATAGACAGTCCTATTCTAGGAATGCCCCAGTCATTACCTTACTCCAAGATTTCATTGTCTGTCATCTGGACTATAGGAACAGCCTCCATCTTAATTTCTCTCCTGATTCTCATCAATATTCCAATAGGTGCTCCCATATGGCCTTCTTGTAAATACATTTGATTATGTCATCCCCTCCCTAGTGATCTCCAGCCTTTCATCCTTGTCCACAGCACACTGTAGTGTGACAAACAAGGGACTCTGCAACTTGGCTTCCACTTACCCTTCCAGTCTTATTTATTTCCACTTTCCTATCTTCGCACCCTGCACCATGGCTACACTGACCTTCTGCCCTTTTCCAAACCTGCCATGTCTTATTATCACTCTATTATTCCTTCTGTTTCTTACCCCACCTCTCCTTATCTTGCAAATAGAAGTAGGGCAACATGGCTTTTTCCTTATGGTAAAATATTGGATGAAAATAGCCACCTTATCATAGTAAGGTAACACATGTTAATGCAGAATGAATTACTATAAGAAAAATCCCAGGTTATGTTGAAATAGTGATCTGCCAAATTAGATAGAACCATTAGAACAATAGATGAAAGAATGAAAAGAAGCTTATCTCATTGGTTTGAGCAATTTTCTATGTGATATTTTTAGTTTGTCAGATTTAAAAATGCTTAATAATGCAATGTCCAAAGTATTACATATAAATTATATGGAAAACAAATTCTCAGTCAATGCTTATTAAAATTAAAAAAGTTTCACATTGTCTGAGTAGACTAATTGAGTAACTTCTTATCCAAGTATTTATGTAAAGATAGGCAACTTAAAGACTAATCATAATAAAATTTAAATGAATAATATGGTATGAAAAGCTGTAGCCCAAATACCATAATACATTTCATCAAATGTATTTACATTTTGTTTTCCATTGCTGATAAAGGATCCTAAACATGGAACCAAAATCTGTGTTCTGACAGTTTATTTTAAGGAACATATGAAGGAAAAAGGACTGGAATGCTCCAGGATGCAGTTTTCAAGGCAAAAGTTATGCCCCTGATCTCAGTAGGCTTGTAATATGCTCTCTTCAGAACCTATTGCTCCTGGTTTTTCAATTACAACTTCAAATCATATTCTTGATTAGTAACAAGCAATCAATCATAATTAATTAGTTAAAATGTTCAACCGTTAAAATCATTACCATTAATTAAAATAATTATCTCTATTTTGGCTGCACTTCATTACCATTTCTGGAAACGCATTGCTTGACTGTACTGCTGTTCTTAGTACAGATTCTCAATGAATGCAATGCATACAGTAGATAATCTATGAAGTACTTTAAAAGTGATCACTCGAATAAGGTTTTGGACTTTTTTACTGTTGTTGCATCTGGGGAAAACATTTCACTACAGTGTTATGGGCTTTATGAACAAAGCTCTTTGAATATTAGTCTATCGTAGGATGCTGGCAAGTGAGGATTTTTGAAAGAACTTGTGCCTTTGAAGGAAATGTTTGCTTTACAGCCGAAACAACAGTCTAGAAACAGAAAGAGAGAGATCTAGTGAAGTAAAGTAGATGACAGGGTTGGGGCAATCACCTGGAACTCAGTACTGAGACAAGGACTTAGAGAAAAGGAAGGTAAGTTAAGAGACATGGAAGATATTGAGGGTACAATGAACAGCTTTAACTTTTTCTATAAGAGATCTAGAAGGATAAAATGAAGAGAATAGAAGAGCGACTATTTGAAGAGATAATAACGGAGAGTTTTCTAGACTGGAAAAAAGACATTTGTCTCAAGCCAGGTAAATAGAAACAAATTCACAGCTAAACACATCATAACAAATCTGCAGAACTTTAAGGAAAAAGAGGGAAAAGACTTAAAGATACCAGAGAGAAAAACCAGGTTACTTTCAAACTTGGAAACAAATGACAATTAGAATTATGAGTTAATCACCAGGAATAACAGAAACCTATCTTGAAGCACTGAGGGAAGATAACTTGAACCTAAAACTGTATCAAGTAAGAGTGATGAAGACATTTCCAGATATACACAGATGGAGCACATTCCCACTTTCAGACCCTCATTGAAAGAAATTTTCATGCAGACACTTCAGCAACTAGAAAAATGAACCCCAAGTGCAAGAAGAAATCATGACCAAGGAAATCAATCGAACATATTGGTAAGCCTAAATGTTGGCACTATTGACTCATTTGGGAGGGGAGGTGGTTAAAATGATGGTTAAGATACTAGACACCAATAACATGAAAGGTGTGAGCATGTGATGCTATTTGGAGAGAAGTTAAAACGCTTTAAGATTCTTGTCTTATTGGGAGAAGGGTGGTATTTTTAATTTAATACTTGTTAGAAAAACATAAGATTAAGGATGCATGTTATGTAGGTTAACTTCTAAAAGTAGCATAAACTTTGTGATAGTGTTGCCTCTGTGAAGAATGGATGGGATGGGGAGACTGGATTTGAGAAAGTGTGCAATGGGGACTTGACTGTTATCAGAGACAGCTATGGTATGGACAGCAAGTACCTGGCTTTGGGTCACAGCTTCCTGGGAATGAATGCCAGCTCTGCTTCTGATAGGTTCAGTTGTGTCTCCCTGACATAAATATGTTGAAGTACTGAGAATATGACAGTATTTGGAGATAGTACCTTTAAAAAGGTAGTTAAGTTACAGTAAGGTTATTAGGGTAGGTCCTAATTCAATGTGACTGGTGTTCCTATAAGAAGAGGAAATTAGGACACAGATATGCACAGAGGGAAGACCACATGAAGACACAGGTGTCTACAAGCCAAGGAGAGAAGCCTCAGAAGAAACACGGTAGACACCTTGATCTCAGATTTCTAGTTTCCAGAACTATGAGAAAATAAATTTCTGTGGTTTAAGGCACACAGCATTTGGTACTTTGTTATGGCAGCCCTAGCAAACTAATACACCCTCTTAATTCTGTTTGACTTAATTCTGTATGACTTAAATCTGTAAGTAAGATTGTATGGCACAGTCTTAAAATTCTATGCCTTAGTTTCTTCTAGGAAAACATGAGATAATAAGAACCCTATCTCGTAGGTTTTTTTTTAAAAAAGATTTAATCAAATTAATGTATGTAAAATACTTGGAATACTGCCATGGTTAAATCTCAATAAATATTAGTTGTTATTTCTTTTATTAAAAATCATAAATGTGACACATGATTAACATTGATTAATTATGAATGGTGGGAATATGGATATTTGTCATACTTTGCATTTTTTAGGCAAATTTAAAAATTATTCTGAATAAAAGTAAATCTATTCTCTATAATCTGTACCAGACAGCAAGTTGAAGACTACTACAGCTGATGTCATGGTAGAGGTTCTATTAGCAACATTATTTATTTGAGAAATATTGTAAGAGCATCTGTTACCTGCCAAGTGTCAAGCTGACCCTTTGAGTATTATGCAATGACCAATTGTCTTTCTTTTCTGAGTGTGTATTTACAACCAATAAAATACTTTTCAGAACTTGTAATCCATTCTATAATTCCATGTCTGCCTATGGGTTGGCACATGGGCATTTGCCTTGCAGAGCTATTACAGACAGACAACCCAAATGCTTTATAGCCCTGTTTAGAGGATCTGGTGCTTCTGCAGTGAATAAAAAAAAAGAGCCACTGGAAAAGAATTAAAAATTTTGCTAATCAGCTTATTAATTGTCATTACCAGGTCTCCAGAAAACAAAGGCAACTAGAGTAGGTAACAGTGAGACCAGATATGTCTCTGGAAGTTAGGATTAATGATATACAAACCTGGGCCCCTTTGTGGTTGAGTCTCATCCAGATGCACCCAGCTATAAAAGAATAATACAAGAACTCATTAATTGGTAATTCTGTACAACTTCAAAAACAGATCTCCACCACAAGTGTGAGTTTTCTGACAACCTCCTGATGCCTCAAAGTTGTGGGGGAAAGCTTTGTCAAACCCGTGACTCACCATGATCACTCAAAGAAACACCCAGTAGGGTCTGGGAAAAGCTTGTCTCATTGAAAAATGTATCCATCATTAAAACACTTCACTTGGTTTTGTTGAAGTCACCCTCCAGTCCTTATTCCATGCAGCTGTGGCCTCACAGTTGATTCCAACAGCATTTATTCTTTGTTTGATCATAGTCTCATGGAGACCCAATAACTATTGTAAGGTATCGGCTGCCTGTGACAGGGTGGGGGATGATATTGGCACCATGCCCTCCGGTCTCTTCCTTACCCTATGGCTCCCCACTAGGACAGAAAATTTAAGTGACTAATGTGAATTGATGCTATTAAATTATAATCATTTAAAGGGATGTTAAAGATAAAATATAAGCCATAGTTTTCGTGTGTTATTATTATTATTAATTTTTTTACTGTATATCAACCTTTCTACTCTAGTAGAGTACGATGGTGAAAGCTATTTAGAAACTGATGTTGTGGAGTCCTCCTATTGGAGTCGGAAGACACGGATTCTGACCTCGGCCCTTTCCTTCCTACTTAGGTGTTCTTGAATGAGTTCCTTCATCCTTCCCAGCCTCAGTGTACTCATTTGTGTAATGACAATGATAATACTGTGCACGTTGGGGTGTGGATTAGATGAAATTGTGAGTGTAAAAATGCATGCTAACAGTGTCTGGCATAGAGTAGCTCTTAACAAAAGCACTTTTTGGACTTCCTAACAGAAATTTTCTATTTTGTCCACGTCTATAAATTCACTTGACAAATAAATAAAGCTATGAGTACCTCCTCTTAGCCAGGCACTGTCACTGGAGCAGGGGATGCAGAGACGAAGGAGGTGTACTTTTCGATCTGCTGGGGAAGGTAAAATCACATACAAATCCCTGATGAGTCCTACCATAGAGTAGGTGGACAAGATGCCGTGAGCAAAGTAGTGAGTGATAATCTTGGTCTGAGGGACTGGTGAATCTTCTCAGAGGCTAGGGTTAGATCTTGTAGAATAAATTGATCATATGAATAAGAGGATAAAGGATCCTTAAGACACAACTGCAGTGCAAAGGCATAGACAGGGTACAGCCCGAAATGTCACCTTCGAAAAGCTGTAAGTGGTTGAGGAACATCAGGTGCCATGAGCTTCTGGTGGCAGTGGGGCTGGGGAACAGGCCTCTGCCTGTGGGAAAGTTAGAATCAGATGAGAAGGAGCATGTATATGTCCGTGCGGGCCCCTGGAGCCGTGGAACCCTCTGCCACCAGCTGCTGAACTTGGGGTCTGTCCCCTGGTGGTCAGGCCTAGGGCTCCTCCTTGCTGAGTCAGGCCCATTGCCCCTCTTTCTCTGCTCCTGAGGTTTGCCTGAAACTCGCCTTCTGTCTCTGGCCTGGTCATCTTTCTCCAGCCCTAGAAGCTCATCTGCTAACTTCTAGCTGCCTCCAAATGGCACACAGGAGCTGAGGGTGACTATGGGAGCCAAACCAGGCCTTTCCTGATTTTGTGCTTACCCTGTGCTTACTCCTCTCAGAGTCCTCGATGGAAAACAGGGAATAGCCCTGTGTTTGGTTTTCTCCTTTTCTAACAGAGGCGGCACAGGGAGTGAATCTGGATACTCTTGAATCCCTGGACCCTCCTCCAGGCTCGTCTTCCTATCTCTCCCTTCTTCCCCCACCCTCCTGGGCTGGAAGGAACGGGATTTCCTTTGACTTGTTCTCTCTCTGGAGGTGATTCCTCAGCCACAGCCACTTCTCCACCCAGCCTCATGGGGGGATGGGCTGTGGGGGAGAAAATGCCTCACCAGTAAAGTCACATCAATGGGGAAATGTTTTTTAAAAAATACAATAGCCACTATAATTATGTTAGAGAATAAGAGCACCTGCGGTCTCAGCTCTATCCCTTAGCACAGCTGGCAAGGGAGTGTTCGAGCTAATGTGCCTTTAGGAGTCCCACTCCAATGTCCCCTTCCCTGGGAAGACTTCTTACTCTCAGTCATGAGTGCTGTTTGGCTGACTTACCCCACAGAAGCTCTGTGGTTTCAGGCACTTCAGCATGTAGATGATTGTTCTATCACTATGTGGAGGAAGGAGATTGATTTGCATGGGGCCCTAAAAAGGAGGAAATCACTGGCACATCTTGCAATTTGAAAAAGACGAGAGTTGTGAGGTGCTTTGGGAAATGGTCTGAAATATTTGTGAACAATAATTAAAGTGTAGATGACCCATGTGTGTGAGTTTATATAGTCATTACCATTTTTTTAAAAAAGATTTTATTTATGTTTTTGACAGAGAGGTAGAGAGAGAGCCCAAGTAGGCAGAGCAGCAGGCAGTGGGAGAGGGAGAAGGAGGCTCCGGCAGAAAGCCTGATGTGGGCCTTGATCCCAGGACCTGATCATGACCTGAGCCGAAGGCAGATGCTTAACTGACTGAGCCACTTAGGTGCCCCGGCAGTCGGTATCATTAAAAAAATGGGCACATGGGGTGGCTGGGTAGCTCGGTCAGTTAAGCTGCTGACTCTTAATTTCAGCTCATGTCATGATCTCTGGGTCGTGAGATCAAGCCCCATGTTGGGCTACACAGTGATCATGGAGCCTGCTTCAGTTTCTCTCTCTCCATCTCTCTGCCCCTCTCCACTGCTTGTGCTCATTCTCTTTCTAAAAAACATGTTGTTTTTGCTATTAAGAGCAATATTTTTACGTACATGTAGAGATGTCCCTAAAGTAATTTCTATGAACCAAGAACATGGAATTTAATTGACACGGACTTTCTTTCAATCTCCGTCTTTCTCTTTTTAAGAAATTGCTCATCATGTAAGTATAATGATAGGATTGCTTTTCCATTATTATGTTTTGTGTCTGAAGGGGAAAAAAAAAGTTCGAGAGAACTTTGCGTTGCCTCTTTTATTTTTTAGTTAAAAAATGCGGAGTGGGGGAGAGCACTTAGCTGATATTAAATAAGGTAAAAATCAGGCTAGAACAGTTCCAAAAACTTTCTTCATAATATAATCTGGTGAAATTCTCTCTGTCCCTCTTTCGTCCTTTCCTGAAACTCTAAAAAAGCACCTCATCTATTTCTAGTCTGAAACAGTCAAAGGGTCCTAATGATGTCTTCCAGTCTTTTATGAGCAGGTAGGCTCTTTGAATTTAGGTTCATTGTGACAAATTTGGATAGTGGCTGGTTCATGTTGAAATCAACTTAAGGACTGTATTACTTTTTCAAGATCTGTTTAGATATTTCCAATGAAAATCACATCATAGAAACTTCCATAACAATCACTAGTTGTTTGACCCTAATACTCTTCTACCCAGCCCAGTGGCCCCTGTCCCTTTCCTACAAGTCTCAGTAACTCACAGTTTGTTGAATAATTGTGATTCTTTAATATTGTCATTATTTTCTACTCCCAAACATTTTCTGGTAGCTTTGTTCTGTTCTTCCTCAAACTGGAGGAATTTTCTTCCCAAGTGATATGACTCTGTAAATAAGTTACATAGCCAGATTTCTTTTGGGTTCTCAAAGAGTTGTCATGCTTTTTTGGTCCTCTCTGTTGAGGATTTTAGAACATTCTTCTCACTGAATGGCTTAGAGGATGTTTTGAATCAAGTTCCCATGACATTCCCTAGGTATCCTTGAACCCATATGCTAGGGTACAGGCTGAACACAGATCCTTTAATCCTCTCTTAACTGTTGGTAAGTTACTTTCTGGCCTTTCAGAGATACTTTATTTGAAAACCTTCATCCTTTGCTTTTGATTCAAGAATCTCAATCATGTGGGCGCCTGGGTGGCTCAGTGGGTTAAAGCCTCTGCTTTCGGCTCAGGTCACGATCTCAGCGTCCTGGGATCGAGGCCCGCATCGGGCTCTCTGCTCAGCATGGAGCCTGCTTCCTCCTCTCCCTGTCTCTCTGCCTGCCTCTCTGCCTACTTGTAATCTCTCTCTCTGTGTCAAATAAATAAATAAAATCTTTAAAAAAAAAAAATCTCAATCATGTGACATGACTATGAATCTCAAAAGTGCTGTTACCATTTCTGTGGGGCATGCAGCCTTCACAAAGATAGGATTCCTGGTCTGCTGACTTGATTTTCTGAGGTTTCTAACTTGGAGTCACCTGGCCTGGTCCTGACCAACTAGGGCTTTAGTCTTCTGAATTGGGCTTGAAAATATTTCTTGGTTTTAAAAAAAGTAGGACCTCCCTTTTAGCTGGAATACATAAGGATTTTGAATGTGTTCTTATGGGTGAACATTTAGCCTCTAGGGGGATTCAGGAATAGACAAGTAGGTTCCAGGAGGATAAGAACAGTGTCTGTGTTGTTGAGATATATCCTAAACACATAGGAGGTATTAATTAAATACTAGTATGGATGGCATTAAACTCACAGTTCATTCAAAGAAAATATACTGCAATTCTCAATAGGATGTGTGTTCCTACTGGTTTCTCTGCCAGTGGTCAGAGAAATGGAGAGTTGCCAATGGGTATACCTTCTTATTTTCTGGTCTGTGTTAAGCCAAGTGCAATATTTATGTTGAAGGAATGAGTATTAAAATAGTCTTCCTCAGGAAGTCATTTAAAGGGAGGAAAGAAAAGTTCCTAAGAGATTGTCATCATTTACAAAACCATGGTGCTAAATGGCATGAGGTCCAGAGACAGCGTTTTCATGGGCTGGTAGAAAAGTGCACTGCATGCTGTTGCTAGGCAACAGCCCATGCCAGCTTCTCTTGAATGAAGGCCAAGAGAATCAACAGAAACCAATGGGCTTATGAGGAGGGTTTTCACCCAGAATACTAACTTCTGTGTTCTTTTTGCCATTATAGATAGTATAAGTCTTTACCAATATTTGGTGGGGAGGGGCTCTGTATGTGGCAACAATTTAGCAAATAGTTTCCAAGGCCACTTCATGAAGTTTTGCTATGGCCAAGTATTAATTATACAATTTGTGTATAAAATGTAAATTCAGGAAGAAGGAACACATTTCTCTACATGATGTTCCGTTTGCACCAATATGTAGCCACCCACCTATTTTTTCCTATTTGAATATTCCATTCCATTCCTTTCTCACTTTGGCTACATGTTTCATGCCGAGTAGATCTGCTCTAGGCAGCATGTTCAAACTACATTTGTAACTAGAAAATTCTTTCTTTCAGCAGGTGTTCAGGGTGCTGTGGTTTGCGGAGGATAAGTTAACAAATCCGTTACTTTTGTTGCCTGGAAGCATTCTAGTGGAAAAAGTTGTGGCTAGTACTATGTTGTAAATTGCACCCAACAGTTAGAATCACAGAATAACAAGTCTCTTGACTTAAATCCTGTTTTATCCAAAGTTCTGGAATGAATCAGGTATTGATTCACTTGAGCTGTATCGCATACCTACTATGTGCCAGACATTGTACTTTCACTTATGCAAATTGTGTACATTGTGTGTGTGTGAGTCAAGCCACACTAGCATACACATTTTATAAATTCTAGTTAAATATTCCCAAGATTTATTTTCCACCTTGCCTTTGTCTTACAGCCAAGACATAATTGGATAATTTCTTTTTATTTTGAAATTCACTGAGTAGGATTGATACTGGGGGTTTCTTTGCCATTGGTCATAAAGTCATGGACTTGTAGAGCTGCTTCCAAGTTTGCAGTTGTAATGGGGGAAAGGAATGCCCATTAACACCCCAACTCTAACTAGAAACTCTCTGTTTTGATCCTTTCTATAAACTGGGTTTTTTTTTTTAAATAAGATTTTGTTTGAGAAAGAAAGTCTATAAACTTTGGTATAAAACTTGATAACTCAGGATGAATAATCTAGTATTTATTAGACTGGCATGTACCACTAGGGTGGCACATACACCTGCATGGACCACTTCCAGTTGCACTAGGGATGTGTATTTAAAAAAGCTGAACCTGGGTGGCTTAGATGGCTCAGTGGGTTAAGGGTCTACCTTTTGTTCAGGTCATGACCCCAAGGTCATGAGCAGCAAGCTCCTTGATCCGCAGGGAGCCTGCTTCTCCCTTTCTGCCACTGCCCCTGCTTGTGCTTTCTCTTGCTCTTGCTATCTCTCTCTGACAAACAAATAAATAAAATCTTAAAAAAAAAAGATGAACTTGAAGTAACTCCTTGTTCCCTAAACCTACTGACACAGATTCCCTGAGCATTGGACCTATGAAAATATGTTTTAAACAGGAATTCTTATGTATATTGAATTTAATAATTTTTATATAAAATTTATTTTATATACAAAGGAGTATATGTAACATATATGCGTCAAGGACTATTAACCTCTTTGCCCGCTACCCAGCTTAAAAGATAGAAAATTACTAGTTTCTTTGAGGCCTATCATTTGTCCCTCCAAAATCTCATCCTTTCTTTCTTCATTCCCTAAGTAGACATTATAATGAATCTTCCGTGAATCATTCTCTTTTCTTCAGAGTTACACTCTGTGTGATTAAGCAATGCAGTGCTTAATCTTGCCAGGGTTTGGCAAAATGGAATTATACTCTATGTATTATTTTGTCATCTGCTCCCTTTTGGAGTAAGTTTATGAGATTCATCCATGTTGATATGTAGATCTATGGTTTATTCATTTATGTGTATTGTAATCCAGGTATGAATATTCCAGAATTATCCAGTTTCCTATTTGTGGACTTCAGTAGTTTCAGTTTTTCCTCTCACAAATAATACTGCCATAAACATTTCTGTAACATATCTCATAGTTGTGAAAAAGTTATGGGTATATAAGTCTATATTCCAGGTTATATACCTATGTGTAGAATTACTGGGTTATATGTGCAAATTCAAATTTACTAGGTGATACCAATTTTTCTGCAATATGGTTGTATCAGGTATCAAAATATAAGAAATTCTGTTAATTTCATTGATTTTAATTGGATTATTATTACACACATTTGCAAGAAAACATGGGATATTGTGGGTGGTATAGTTCTGATTCCATTTATTTGGTTAAAGTGTTCTCAAAGAGCCCTGTTCTTGCCTTGCCTATACATGGTTAAAGCGAAGGGCTTGAACTTAAAGTTTTAAAGATCTGTATGTGAAAGCTTCAGCTTGAGACCTTTACCATCTCACCTTCCACTTATTAGTACTGTCTTCAGCTTCTCTGTTCATTGGTGAAAATTCCTTTCTGCCAAATACTAGGAAGTATTAAAGTTTGCTCATGGTTTTGTGTCAGTGAGTTTCTCAGGTCTAAATCCCTGAAAATACTGTAAATCCTCAGGGTGGCCATCTTTGTGCTCGAAACTAAATAGTTCATCCTTTGATACTGAGAATTAGTAGTGCTTTTATTGAGGAGGGTGTGGTAGACACGCCACAAGTGTTTTTCTTTTCTTCTTTCTTTTGCCCAATTTCAGACCAAGATGCTCAGAAATATTGCTGATCTCCACCCTTCACAATATCCCCTGTGTTGTAAAGAGAAGGAAAGTGGACAATTCCTGCCCTTTCTCTTCACAGGGTGCTTGCCTGCGTGGTGGAAGTATCATGGATGTGGGAAAAGGACAAGGGCTCTGTCACTTAAGGTCCTTGGGAAGTTTGAAGCAGGACTGCTCACTCGAGGGGTCTAATGAAATGTTTAGAGTGCTGGAGAACAAGGCCGGAAGGTGTTCTGAATTGTCACCAGGACAATGGGGTTAGGCACATAAAAGGAGAAAGATGCAATTTCAGGGGAATACACAAAGACTTTAAGTTATTTTGGTGATGTTTTGTTTCTTAAGAATAACTTGTTCTTCTGTAATGCATAATAAATACATATTTTTTTTAAAAGTATGCAGTCCTGGAAATGGGTTTATGAAGAAATAAATAGGAGGAATTAGATTACTAATCACTAATCTGTAGTTTTTTTCAGCCTTATCGAGTGGATTTGCCTGGATGAGGTTCTTGGGTGGACAGGGAGTTTCCAAGTCCAGGAGACACAATGGACAGATAAGATCTTATGTTGTTATGCATATGAATTCTAGCAATATATACCAAATAACATACTAGTTGGAAAAAGCCCTATTTATACCAAGCAGGGAAAAGACTACAATTTATGAAGCTCTAAATGAGTCATCAAGGTTTCTCATTATGGAGGAAGATAATATTAACAGCTGTTCTATTGGATTCCATTTGCTTAGTTCAATAGGATTATTCTAATGGTTTATTTATTTTATGTTTTACATCATGTAAATATTTTGGTCTGATTGTAATATGCATTTGTTTTTCACATTTCAGGTTTATACTTTTGCAGTAAGGTAATTTTGCATGTGCTTTTTCAATCCAAGGAAATTATTGAAGCAGAGTGAAGCTGTATTGAAGAACGAAGTGTTGATAGAATGATTATCAATGAGAGTAAAAATTTTAGTGAATTTTCTTGTTATATTGGCAACAAACCCCCACTGCTTCTTTAATTTTCATGACTACATGATATTCTGTTCCTTGCAATCTTCTCATTTTGCTTACTGTTCCTTCTCTGTTTCTTTAACTGGATCCTCTGGTTGGTCAGGATCGACTGTCCTAGAAAGACTAGATTATGTTCTAGTAGCAAGAATTACAATGGCTTAGAAAGACAAACATTTATTTCTGGCTCATGCTATATGTCCCACATGGGTTGGCAAGAGATTCTGCTCCACACAGTCATTGGGGCCCTAGTCTTAGAGACACTCCCCCATCTTGTAGTTGTACCATTTGAACACATGGTCACCTCAGTTGACACAGCAGGAAAAGGAATCTGAGAAATCATTTTTATGCTTTTCTTCTTGAAGTGACACATGCTGTTTATATTCTCCAATGGCCAGAATGAATCACCTGGACCCATCTAACAGGAAGGTTGGTGAGAAGTGCCTGGAGTGGGGGAAGCACCAGATACCATTGGACGCTTGCAATGTCTACCTCTCTTTCTCCACCCGTCCACTGAATGAACTGAATAGGCTATCATGAGCCATTTTTCTTTATCTCTCTAGTCTCTTAATAGTTCCTATTCATCCTAGTATTTCCTGAAACATTTAATACAGTGCTTTCTATGTCTTAGATGCTTAATATTCATAGAATTCACCTGAACCGTCATCAGTGGGTAATATTGGTGCCTCTGATTATGCAAAATAAGACTGACATCTTAGACATCACCAACACAGGGAATTCTACTGTTGAATGTTATATGGAGAAGAGTATTTGGCAAAATGGGTGGATAGAAGGAGAGGAACTCATTGGTGAGGGTAATTATTCTGCTTTTTTGTTTAGGAAAAAAAATATAAAGGAAAAAAGAAAAACAAAGAGAAAAAAAAAAAAGACAATCAGAGGTGTGGCAAGCCATAATCTAAATATAAAAGGACCAGGATTCAAGTCCTAAGTGTATCACTAGTAACTGTGTAGCCTTGAGAAAATAGCTTCAAGTCTTAGAATTTCATGTTATCCACTGGCCAACACAAGATATTGATCTGGATGATCACTGAGTTTCCCTAATCTACTTCCCCTGTGATTGTTTATTGATTTTTGTGAGCCTTGGTTAGGACTTCAGACTCTAGGTCTTTCTCTTCTTTTTGCCAGGTTTTCTTATTTATGTAGGGTGATGATATGTTTAAAATTAACCTATGGAAGTGAAGGGATGACTGAGTGTATAGGGCTGAGCTGCTTGATGACAGCTTGCAGGTGGTCTGCCTCGCCTGTCCTCAGAAGTGACAGGTCACTGCTTACGTGACTTCTGTACATGGACACATTTGTTATTTTTACATTCAACACTGGAAACTTTTAGTGTTCTAGTCGAAGATTCCAAAATACTAGAACATCACTCAAGAGGAACAGGTGTTTGATAGACATTATTTCCTCTGTTTTCCTAAGTCTTGTTGAAGTGACTAAAAAGATGTTTTAAAAAATGAATAAAAATAAGGTCATAACCGTATTGAAAACCAAGGAAAGAAACTGTTGGTAGACCAGAACATTTAAGAAAATACTATAAGATGAAAAATGGATGGGGTTAGATTGAAAAACAATAACAGGGAAAAATCTGTTTATTGGAAGTAAGAGCCATAGGCAACAAGAACATTCCAGGGAAGAGTGAAACTCAGATATAAGACCAGGAACAGGGCGCCTGGGCGGCTCAGTGGGTTAAGCTTCTGCCTTCGGCTCAGGTCATGATCTCAGGGTCCTGGGATGGAGCCCCGCATCGGGCTCTCTGCTCGGCGGGGAGCCTGCTTCCTCCTCTCTCTCTGCCTGCCTCTCTGCCTACTTGTGATCTCTCNCCTGCCTCTCTGCCTACTTGTGATCTCTCTCTCTCTCTGTCAAATAAATAAATAAAATCTTAAAAAAAAAAAAGATCAGGAATGGAGTGTGAAACACAGGACAGTCACCAGGGTATTCATTGAAAGAATTCACTTCTCAAACAGCTGAACCTATAGAATTACTCTTCTAAATTTGTGACACTGAGCATTTGGATTGGTGGCTTTAGTACCATACTAACATACCATAAATACACTGGATAATCTGTCTGAGAAAAATCTAGAAGTGAGTAATGGGACTTGAGAAAGAACTAGAGCAGATTAGAGGCAAGTCCAGGACAGTCACGCCAAACACTTAAAACTTAAAAGAAAGGGCACCTCTGCCTAAAAGTGAAATAAAGTAAGGTTCTCTATTCTTGAGTAAAGTCCTCATTCATATAATATTCAAATAATAATAAATATCTTAAAAGTAGGCCATTTCAACTGAACTGAAGAAAAACATGTCTGCTGATTAAAAGTGACATTGAGTTCCGAGCGGGATAAATGAAATTAGATATATATACACATACATGTTCTACCATTGAAATATAACTTATGAAATTTGAGAACACAAAGGGTACAGAAAACATCCTGAATGCTTCCAGAGAGGAAGGGATAAAAGAAAAAGAAAAAGAAAACCAATCAACCAAAAATCAGAACAACTCCAGTTTCCCTGAAAATGTGTGAGAATCAACAAAGCACTGAGAATGTACTTATAACTACAGAAATGAATGTTAGAAACCTCGACAATGCAAAACTAAGTCTAGAAGGGAAGCAGAAGTGGAATGTCCTGTCATTATCAAATTCCTCATCTAATATTGATAACTTTAGCAATAGAATCTGCATATGTTCAGTGAAGAAGAAAGTGATTGTCTCTGAGATGAACCTGTGGGGTGGGAGGAAGAGACACTTTTATTTATTTTTAGAATTCTTTAAGACTTGATTTTTTCTTAAAATGATCTGCAGATATGAGTGATGAAAAAAGAGTCCCAGGCAGGCGTAAGGGCTCAGCTGTTCTGCTCACAAGGTTCTGCTTTGTGACCATTTCCCCCACCAGACCCTTTTCCAGACCCGCATGGTGAGTTCGGCTGTCACACTCTCCAAGACAAAGAGCCTGCTTCAGTATTCTTTCATCTGTAAAATGGGGAGGTTGCATTAAATCAGTGAATTTTAGACTGTGTTTGCAGAGTTCTGGAACTGATGATGAAGCACTGGTGGGGGCAGCTCCTGAGAATGAGGGAGTTTGGGGGGAAGGCTCAGATTCCTCACTCCCAATTTCACCAAAGCAGTTGTGTTTCGGCCTGCTTTCAGTGGTGATTCCCATACAAGACGCCATTCGAGTGAAGGGCACCGTGTTAAAATGGTGTGAATTCCATAGGACTAGATGTTGGCCAGGGCCTTTTTCAGCACTAAGATCCTATGATTCTGGAAAAGACAGTAGTGCACAAAAAGAGTCATTGAATATCAATGGACAGACTTTTTTTCATTTTCTTTGAAAACAAATTCCAGCAACATCAAATCAAAGATTCTTTTGATATAAATACACAATTTTAGACTTAGGAAGAACCTGTAGGGTTAAATACGGTATCAGATTTTCAGCCCAAGTCATTTTGTAAGAACCACTTCTCATATCTGCAAAGTTTTTGTTTATCAGGCTTCCTGATATGCATACTACTGTACTCACTGGCAAATTTATGTTTTTTTCCTCACATTTGAGGAAAAGATATGTAATAGTTTAATTAAATCTCCCCCTACTTTATCACAGAGCTTCTTAACCATACATTTTCCCTTTTTCTGCTGTCTGTGAGATGATAGAAATGACAGAAAGGAGAGATACTGCTTGGGTTGCGCAAATGCCTGGCTATAAATTAATGTTAAATTAATCTGGAAAACATTAAATTAAACTAATATTTAATGAAGTTTAACTCTTGGGAAGTAAATTGTGATTTGCGCCAGTATTTCAATGCAGGTGGCAGTGCTGGTGTAAGGCCTGAGCAATTAGATGCCACACTGGCAGCTTAACTGTATCAGAAGGCTTTAGGTTAGGATTTCTGTTGGGTACTTGCCTCATTCCCTAAATTACAGAAGAAGCCTTTTCTCCCCCTCCCCGTGACACTTATTATTATTTTTAAGATTTTATTTATTTATTTGAGAGAGAGAGAGAGAGAGAGCAAGCAGGGGGAGCAGCAGAGGGAGAGGGAGAAGCAGGCTCCCTACTGAACAGTGAGCCCAGTGTGGGGCTTGTTCCTAGGACCCTGAGATGATGTCCTGAGTCGAAGGCAGATGCCTAACTGACTGAGCCACCCAGTTAGGGGTGCCCCTAACCCCCAGGACACTTATTAATTAATCTTTGCCTTGCTTTCTTGCAAATCACTTCTCTATCTAAATTTCATTCTTTCAGTCATTCATTATTCAAGTATTTGCTTAGTGCCTGCCCTATGCTGGCTGTTAGGAAGACCGTGATGAACGCCATGGGTGGAGAGCTGCCCTGCAGAGTTTACAGCCCAGTGGAGAGTCGCGCTGGTAAACACTCCCTTGTCTAGGGTGCTAGGAATGCATAAAGATAGGGGCCCCACCTGGATCTGGGAGTTCATGTCCATAACCATGAGATGCCCATCTGCCTGCCTTGGAAGGGTCCACAGATGTA
This sequence comes from Ailurus styani, assembly GCA_002007465.1. Classification (NCBI taxonomy): domain Eukaryota; kingdom Metazoa; phylum Chordata; class Mammalia; order Carnivora; family Ailuridae; genus Ailurus; species Ailurus styani. The sequence continues at coordinate 1,534,176 of LNAC01000131.1, read as the reverse complement.
TAGACCATGCTGGCCTGCCATAATTACTTGGTATTTCTATTGGTCAAGATCAAAAGGGAGATGTCTATTATCTAGTTCTTACTTCAGAAAGAAGGTAGCTGTTACAGTCACCCTTGCTAAAGCAGGAGGGACCCCCCACACACCCGAAATTTGTTTGGGACATTGAGACTGATGGCACCACGTACACTCCATAAGGGTCTGAAAAGATTTGTTGCTTACATCATTGAGGTCTCAGTGGAGAACAGGGTTCTCCTCGCAAGCAGACTGGAATGGCTGGAGAGAGTGAGGGCAGGAGCCTGGCCTGAGTTTTTATTGTTAGGAGTTGGGTCTAGGGGAAGGTTCTGGAGTCCTATGTGGTTTGCATCTCCCACAGGCACAAAGAAAGGGTTTTGTTATCAGTTTGTTCATTTGTGGACAAAAGGGGAAGAGGGAGATGGGAGAGCCTTAAAAGCTGTCAGCCATCAAAGATCAAAACTGGAGTCAGACTTCTCATTACAGGCACAAGTCCACTTCCCCAGCTGAAACGAAGTTTTTCTTGCCCTAAAATTCTGAAGCAAATCAGTTATGGGAGAATACCATAGCCCCCACTTATAAGCCTTATGGGTTATGGTTCAAGACCCTTAGTGGATGATTGAAACTGCAGAAAGTTCCAAACTCTACATATTATACTGTTTTTTCCTATGCATTCATACCTGTTATAGTAAATTAAGCAGAGTAAGAGATTAACAGCGGTAACTAATAATAAAACAACAATGATAACAATATACTGTAAAAAAAGTTATTTGAATGTGGTCTCCTCTCTCAAAATATCTTACTGTGCTGTCCTCAACCTTCTTCCTGTGATAACATGAGATGATGAAATGCCTATGGGATGAGATGAAGTGAGTGAATGCCGTAGGCATTGTGACATAGCATGAGGCTGCTGTGACTTTCTGATGTGTCAGGAGAAGAACTATCTTCTTCTGGACCGTGGCTGGCTGCTGGAGACTGAAACTGTGGAAAGCAAAACCGTGGATAAGGAGAGACTACTCTATCGGCTGAGCAGCCACATAGGACAGTGGACCATGTCCTTCACCTTGATATGATTTTAATCATAGATACAGGGATGGATTTCCCTTATTTTAAAACTGCAGCGCAGGGGAAGCAAGTCTGTGAAGGACTTAGATATCGTTCACAGAGGTTGAAGGATAAAGTGAGACAAGGTGAGCTGCTGGGCAACCTGATTTTTTGTTTTCTTTTTCTATGACTTTTAACAGCAGGAATTTTAATAGGAACTGGGTAGCAGCTAACTTAAAAGTGACTCACTGACAGTGCTTGGAGTATTTTGTTGTTGAGTGAGGGTAAATTCTTACATTATTAATCACAAAGCATTAGTGATGTTTATAATAACATGCTGTGAAGATTGACTAGAACTACTTGGTCTTCTTTAAAACAAATTATTACAAATTACCTCTCCTTCCCTCCCTCCCTCCTTCTCTCCCTCCCTCCCTCCCTCCCTCCCTTCCTTCCTTCCTTCCTTCCTTCCTTCCTTCCTTCCTTCCTTCCTTCCTCCCTTCCTTCCTCATTGGTGGTAGTGGGTAAAGACATGGAACTATAGAAATTCTAGGTTGGGAACAGATTTGTAGATATAGGGTGTCTGCATTTGACACTTAAAAAAACTTTTCCACCTCCCCTTGTATAATGATGACAATCCAGATTTGGACTGTTTTACTTCAACTATTCCTACAAAACTCAATGTACAAATTTGGGGGGGGGACAAATATTTAGTCTATAGTATCTTGATTCAAAAGTTTACTTTTTCAAACTGACCTGTAATGATGTAAGAAGAAGCCAGCCAGAGAGCCCAGAAAGGGTAGAATGAGCATAATAGCCCTCTTTCAAAATGAAAAGGTGGGTCAGTCTAGTGGTAGGATTTTCCTAATTTTATTGCAATAGCAACAGCTTTGCATCTCACTTTGCATACAGCTATGTCTCTGCTGCAGCATTTTAAGAGTGCATTGAAGTGGTTTCCTTCTGTCAGCCTGATTTCCTCATGGCAGAGACAATGCTATGTTGTTTCTCCCTTACCACCAGATCTTTAGCACAATTTTGTCCCATTCCTGGAAAAATTACACCATCTCCTTAAACATACTCTCTTCTTTTGAGAGGAACAGAATGCTATAAATGCACGTCTTTTTGTGAGCTTCACTGCCTTTAGAATGCTGAGGTTCAGGAGAGCTCAGGCCCTGAAAAGATGAAGACAATCCTCCCAACTTCAGTTTAAAAAAAAAAATTTTTTTTTTAATTTACTTGACAGAGAGAGAGAGATCACAAGTAGGCAGAGAGGCAGGCAGAGAAAGAGGAGGAAGCAGGCTCCCTGCTGAGCAGAGAGCCCAATGCGGGCCTCAGTCCCAGGACCCTGAGATCATGACCTGAGCCGAAGGCAGAGGCTTTAACCCACTGAGCCACCCAGGCGCCCCTCCCAACTTCAATTTAATGATATTCATACTTTTTTTTAACACCTTCCACATGTTAGACACTGTGATAAATGTTATAAAACACACAGAGAAGAACAAGGCATGAATCTTACCCTCAAGTGGTTGACAACCCAGTTGAAATAATGTGAATGTGTGATAAAGTTAACAGCACAGGCTGAAACAGCAAGTTATAGGTGTACAAAGGACATGGCAAATAAGGGAAATGTTGAGAATGCTCCAGGCTGGCTTAAATAGAAGTGGACAAGAATGGTGGGTCTGTAAAGGTTTAGTAATAGTGGTGGAAGGGAATGTGGGAAAATAGGCAAGCCATCTAAGACGACTTAAAGCTCATCAGACTCTCCCAAGGCCTGAAGAGGGATGCTGGAAGAATTTTAAGAGGATGCTGGAAGAATTCTCCTTTTAAGGAGAAAGGCATATGACCTAAAGCCACTGGATAACATATTAAATTTGTAGTTCTGTGAAAGGCCTTGATTAGAATCTGTAATAGTTACAATGGAGAAACAAAAGTATGATCGACTTTGGTATCCATTCATAATTGTAAAATAATGAGGTAGATGATTTTGTAGCATTAACACTAGTACCGACTATACTTGGGATCAACAGATCTCAACCACTTGGGTATGGGAAAAAGAAAGGCAAGAAGTGAAATGGAGCAGGAAAGCCTTCATGTACACTATTGTGCCCAGAAAGATATCTGGAAATTTCTAAGGCAAGACCACGCACTATTTGCCTATTCATTGTGTGCCTATGTGCAGATGAATCGTCCATGGAAACTATCACCTGAGCCTAATGCTTCTCTAAATACTGTCATAATGGGGAAGCTGTAAGGAGCCATCAAAACTGTCCTACTCTCCACAGACCCACCATTCTGGGCCAGCAAAGAGAAACCAAAGGTTCAGGTAAGAATCCAGTTGTTACACAGCTGCTTTGAGCTTCTCATAGTAAAGCACATAGAAAATATTCAAGGGTATATCTGGGTCTATTGTGAGTTGAATGTGTCCTTCAAAAAGATACTTTGAAGTCCTAACCCTGGTACCTGGGACTGTGATATTATTTGGAAATAGGGTCTTTGCAGCTGTAATCAAGCTAAGATGAGTTTATACTAGATTAGAATGGGCCCCAAATCTAATGACTGGTGTCCTTATAATGGCAGAGAGAGTTGGAGACTCCCAGAAACACACAGGAAAGAAGGGCATGTGATTTCAGAGGGAGGGATTGCAATCAGGCTCTTACAAGGCAAGGAATGCCAACAATTGCCTGCAACTTCCAGAACCTAGCAGAGGCAAGGAAAGATTCTTCTCCCCAGAGGCAGCCTGGCCCTGCTGATACCTTGATTTTGGACTTCTAACTCCCAGAACTGTGAGAGAATAATTTTCTCTTGGTTTTAGCCACTCAGTTTGTGGTAATTTGTTATGGGAACCCTAGGCAATGAATATGGAGGCTTCACAAGTGTAACATAGAAGCCAGTTGACTCCTACATCCTTGATGTTACATCTTTTTCTACCCATGATCACTTGGGCAGAACTCTATCCCCTGCCAGTTTCTATAAGAAATCCCATCACACTTACCATGTTGTAATTTTTTGGTATGCTTTCATGAGCTTTTGAGAGGTCATTAGAACGGGGTCACATTATGTGCCATAACCACATTCTGTCATCTTGACCCTCCCCCTCTTTTTTTCTCTTCTCATTCTCCTACCCCTTTCATTTCAGAAAAAAAAAAACAAAAAACGCAAGTTCTTTCTATTTTACGCATAGCAGTTAATGGAATGCCTTTGGTGTGTGAGTCTGTTCTTGCTGATCAAAGCATTTCTTTTTAATAAATACAGGCTTAACTCATGAGGGATTCTGGTGAATGACACTACTTTATGTCATTAAGACTGTGCCCCTTCCTGCAGGGGAGAATAAAATGGACTCAGAGGGGGTGAGGTGACTTGCTGGCCATGGTTCACTCATGTGTTGGGGATCCTCTGTCTTTGCTGACAGACCATTGGAGTGATCCATTTCTCCTCCATTTTCTTTCATCCTGAAGAGCTTCTAAGGCCAGCTCAAGCCTCCTCTGCTGGCCCTTTCCTGACATATCCAGCCATCTTTTACCTCCCTAGATTTCCAGGGATCTGACTGTAGCATTTGACCACACACGATCATGACTCTGAACAACTTCATGTATCACAATGATATTTTCTTACTCTGGATTCTAGGTAATGTATGTAGAGAACAGGGCTTTTAAGTGGGAAAGGATCTAAGTAGGGGATAAGGAAACTGAATCTACAACTGATTGCTGTGTGACTATAGGATAATCTTTTATCCTCTCTGTTTCTTGGATTCTTCATCTCTATGCAGGTGCTTTAATCATTAGAAAGTATTATTTGGCTATGCCTCACCTAGTCCATTATATAATGGACATGGTTGAGTTGACCTGATTAAATCCAATTAATTTTTAAAAATGAGCAGAGCTATGGAGCATTGACGTGTGGCTTCTACACATGTGTGCATGCATGGGATTTTTAAGAAGTCATGGTTTCAGTGCTGAAGTCCTAAGTCCTGGTTACCTTCTTTATCTTCGTCTCTACACTGTGAACATGCTAAAAGATAAAAACACTTTATGGAAGAAAGTTTTTGATAGAAAAAAATGGCTGAAATGAAGGCTCATAAATAGGTGACAGGGAAATAAAGCTCTTTCATTATCTCAGAACAGGAGCATAAAGAAGAGAGACTGCAGGAGACAAAAGAGGTCTGTCTGGACAACAAACCCTTGGTGTGTGCTCAGCTGAATCCTGTGCTCTTAAACCAGAGCCAACCTGTGGGCATCCACCTCAATAACATTGGTCGAGGACAGTGCTCACTCACTCTATGGAGGGGCCGTCAGGGACATGGTGTAAGAGGTGAATCATCTGTGCAGCATTCAAAAACAATTACAAACATGACCCAAAGCTGGCCTTTTTATTGTCACCATTTGCCAGAAATTCTAAGCAATGTCAGTGACAAAATGTTCTCTGAAAAAAACCTTATGATCTGAGTTCTAACAATTGTTGAGATTACTGTCAAATTTAAATAATACTTAAATGAGCGTAATGCTATTCTTCATCCTTTAATAAACAGTATTCTACATGCAAGTTAATTTAAAGAATTCCTAGTAATATGGTTGGCCCCGACACTTGGGGACACTATGTGTTCATCTCAGAATATTTCTTCAGTTCAGAATTTCCCAGCTTGCTGTGGGTGTAGAAGGTGTGTAGATCCTACGGTGTGACATATTCCCAAGTTTAAACAGTAGGTTAGAAAGAAACGATAGTGTTGGGGTGCCTGGATGGCTCAGTTGGTTGAGCACCTGACTCTTGCTTTTGGCTGTGGTCATGATCTCGGGGTTGTGGGTGTGGGTCTCCCAATGGGCTCTGCGCTGAGCACAGAGTCTGCTTGTCCCTCTCCTTCCTCTGCTGCCCCTTCCCCTGCTCATGCTTGCACACTCACTCTCTCTCTCTCTCTCAAATAAATAATCGTTTTTAAAAAAAGAAATAAACAATAGCGTAGTGATTGTGAAGATGTGCAAAGAGAAATTGGGTTTTTTCAATTCTATCATTCTATGTGACAATTTGGGGTTTTTACTGGTATTTACAACTTAAAACAGTAAAACTGAGTGCAAAAGGCAAGTATAGATTTTTGTTCATAAAGACAAATTTATCTCTGTGTGAAATATTTCATTGAGTCTGAATATGCATTTAAAATTAAAATACATTATTTTAAAATGAATTGCTTTAAAATTATTTAAAAATCAAGAAGAGAAAAAGTTACATAAGTGGCACTATTTAATAATCCCCAAATTGTACCTTTTAAAGACATTTTATTTTTTCAGTTTATTTATTCATAGTAATATCTACACCCAATGTGGGGCTTGAACTCATGACCTTGAGGTCAAGAGTCGTGTGCTCTTCCGACTAAGCCAACCAGGCACCCCAGACATTATAATTTTATTAAAATTTATAAATTAGCTGCTAGACAATGATTTTCATAAAATACTGTTATATGAAACTCTAGCCAATGGATTGAAGTTCAAACTGTTATGTGTATTTAAAAACCATTGGATAAATAGTTATGCTTTTTTCTTTTCTTTGTACTATATTTGTTTTAATTTAAAAATTTTAATTTTTCTCTGATAAAATTACATTTATGCAGTACATTAAAATTTTTTTAAATTGTCTACAGTTCTTTTCTGGCTGTTATCTTTGTTTCATGTCATGGTTACTGTGAAAATATTTTTGGGGTGGGGTTTACAAAATGACCCACTCTAGATATCCAATCAGTCTTGTTTGCTGTCTCATACTCCCATCAGACGGTGAAACTGGTCTCATGGGCCCCTTTCACAGGCAAACCAAGAAAGGTCTGAGTTCAGGAGCCTACTCTGCCACCATGTAGCAGTGGAATCTGAAGTTGCTTGATTTTCTCTTCTGTAATAATAGAGGGTTTGAGGACATGACTTCCAAGTTGCTTTCCAGCTCTGGAATTTTGTGATTCAGATTGATTACTGTACCTGTTACCTGCACCTCTACAGTATTGGGGTACTTTCCAACTCAACATTCATTTTACACAATTTTTTTAAAAGATTTTATTTATTTATTTGACACACACACAGAGAAATCACAAGTAGGCAGAGAGGCAGGCAGAGAGAGGGGAGGAAGCAGGCTCCCTGCTGAGCAGAGAGCCCAATGCGGGCCTCGATCCCAGGACCCTGAGATCATGACCTGAGCCGAAAGCAGAGGCTTTAACCCACTGAGCCACCCAGGCGCCCCATTTTACACAATTTTTGCCATTGCTTTTCAGATTCACCTACTGTTTAGACAGTTGTGAAAGTGAACCATATCAGTTACTTCTTGGTCTTGGTATATTCCATTCTAAATCTCATGTCATTTTCAGCATAAAAGTTATCTGCAAATGTCATTGTTTACTCAGATTTTTTGGGAAAACTTTGATTGTATCCATTTGTCTACTTTTTCCCTACAATGAACTGCATCCAAACCAAACTTCTGTTTCTGATCATTCTTATCAGTACAGTTTCTTCAAAATATTATTGGCCCATGTCTTAAGCGGAGAGACCAGTTTTAGGCAGGCTCAGGCGAGGCTTGTGCAGCAGCAACAGGATGGTGCTTTGATTTGCTGCGTTGTCCTGGGTGTTGTTGATGCTTGGTGGGGGACTGCCAAGGAAAGGGCTCATAACTCACACATGTGTAATCTGAAAGTGCAAGGACTTAATTCTTGTGGGGCCATATCTCTGACCAACAGGGAGCAGGAGCAAGTGAGTAAGTGCCTCCTGCTTTCTTCCCCTTGCAGACAGTTCTGAAACACCTTTCATAGACCCCTCAGAAGGCTCCATAGGATTGAGCAGATTTGCTTGAAGCCAAGGCTGATGCATCTTGTTTTGGTTTTCTCTGGTCTGTCTTACTCCTCCTCGTCCTCATCAACCCTTGTCCCAGTGTTTGCCTGTGGGGGGGCATTGAAGCCAGTTCATGGTCAGGGGCAGTTTTGAGAGGGAGACCTAAAGAAGGAATCTGGCTCTGAGGGGCCAAGTTAGGGATAAGGCTTGAGTGCTGTAAGGACCCAAGTCTTGTTCCACATTTCAATGAATTGGTCCCTCCATTTGAGCTCTCTTAAATGTCTCACCACTTCTGACAAATCCAACAAAAAGAGGAGCTTGCCCCTTTCTTTCCTTTTGCAAAAACTAGATTAAAGATGGCAGGAATGTCCTCTCTACATGAAGACTCCCCTTAGGGATGTCTGTGGGTCAAGTGTTAGAGTATTTATCATTACTCTATTTCCAGCCCACTTTCCCAAGTGACCACAAACTGGTGCTTACAAAATAAAGCTGCTCTTGCATTTTAACTGCAGGTGTGGGTGCTGGAGAGGCTTCAGTGCATCGAGCCTGGCTGAACTTGCTTAGGTGCACCTAGCTTGCTCCCATTGCTAACTCATGCCCTTTCTTTGAAATGCTCTATGTGGCACATTGGAGCAAATGATTTTCTGAAGCGGAACCTAAAAGTTTTCCAAGCTGCTTTGTTGTTTTCCTGACAGACGAAAGAACTTACTGGGGCTCTAATGAAAGGCAGACCGCCATCCTGTCATGTCAAGAACGCTGCAGTCGGGAAAGTCGACATGATTTCATGGCTAATGATTCACTCGCTAATATCAGTGTGGGCTGCAGTGAGGATAACCAAGTTGAGCTGTCTTAGATCAAATGATTCAATTAGGCCAGCTGTCCCTATTTGTCATGGCTCAACTCGCTTTCAAATTACCTTTCCAAAGTGCATACGTGCCTTAGCATAGAAGTTAACAGCTCAACTGTTTTACAAAAAAGGGATACTTAGGCATGATTAGAAAAAGTCACCTTTTTTTTTTTTGAATCCGCACAGGCTTCTCGCTCTTTCCCCAGTCCTTTCCCATAGGAGATACGGTATGTATTTGCTCAGCTAACCCCACAGCGTCCTCATTAGTTGTTATCACTGTGGTTTTGCCACTGAAGCCTTCTGGGGCATCTCGGGGCAAGAAATTGTGAATTCTAAAAAGGAAGACTTGGTCCAGGGATCTCTAAGTTGCTGGGGAAAGTAGTGTCAGGGTTAAGCTTTTCTGACCAACTTCCAATCCTTCCTTTGGCAATTGAGCAAATTTAGGGTCAGAGAAGAGTTTATGTTACAAATTTGGATTTTTCCAGAGCTGATGGAATAACTCAGGGATAAGAAATAAATTGGCTTCAGATCAACAGAGATATCACAAAAACATGATGTAACTAACCATTATTTAGAAGATAAGAGAGGTCCAGAATCTCTGTCTTTCCTTGTGAGATATGTGAACAGTCACACTGTCTGGGGGGAGAAATAGTCTGAATAAAGGAATGAGTCAGGGAACATTTGTTTCCTGCCTCCTTTTGAGGGGCACCACACAGACACAGTGGGGAAAAAGAAAAAAATCAGAAGCTTAATTTCTACTCCAGAGGGGCTTGCAACTAATGACTCTGAAATCGTGTAGTGTTTTGGGGATCCTGACTATCAGAAAGATAAAGACAAATTGAAGTAAGCCCAGAGTGGAATAACAGATACAGGCAAAGGAGCAGACAGCTTAATCGAAAAGGGAAAAATTTAAGAAGTAAAAAGAAAAAAGTCATTCCTTCCAATATAATGGCAAAGGGTAGAATCTAACTGCTTAAAAACCTATCATGGAAAGGGCTGACAGGTGATCAACTGCCATGTAAAGGGATGACCTAGAAAAAATGAGATAAATGATGTGAAACTCTTGAAATGTCTCTGTTTTGAAGTGTTGTCAGAAGGGCAGTCAGAAATGTAACTGCAGGAAGGACATTCACGGTAGGTTTGTTGAATGGATTCAGCATTCTTCCTTCTTTCCATTGCATTTGAGATTAGATTTATCTTATACACAACTAAGGACACAGATAGAATGCAGGCCGCTACTGTGTGGCTGTCGTGTTTCCCAGGCCCTTGCTTTCCATTTATTCTTCGTCTTCTTCTTTTTTTTTTAAGATTTTATTTTTATTCATTTGACACAGAGAGAGAGATTACAAGCAGGCAGAGAGGCAGGCAGAGAGAGAGGAGAGAGGAGGAAGCAGGCTCCCTGCTGAGCAGAGAGCCCGATGAGGGCCTCCATCCCAGGACCCTGGGATCATGACCTGAGCCGAAGGCAGCGGCTTTAACCCACTGAGCCACCCAGGCGCCCCCATTTATTCTTGTTTTAGGGAATAGCAGGACCACTTCAGCTCTACTTCAACCCCTCATGACTTCCACAGGCTCACAGAAAAAAACAAAACCTATGTTTGAGGTTTTGTTTTCATTCTTGTTTGTTTGTTTTTCATCTGCAGGTAACATGCATTTCTAGACAGAGAAGAAAAAAAAAGGTAGGATTCTTTTGGCTTACTATGGTTATTTCAGATACTTATACTTGTTGATTCAGATACTTACACTTCTTGGTTGCTTTAACATCAATTTACCCCTGGAAATAAGGAATATCCTATGCTGGCAGCTTCAAAACCCAAGCATAGCTTGAGGACCTTACCAGGGCTGAGCAGTGTGGTTATTGGACGTGCATCTAGAGTCCAGCCTGGTTCTGGTGTCCAGATTTTTTTTCTCTCTTGATCATCAGCAGGAGATGTGGTCCTGCCTAGAGCTCGCCATTCTGCAGGCTGAGCTCCTCTGTGCCTGCTCCTTTCACTTCTGCTTCCCTAGGATCCTGCTCTGTTTCTCCCCATGTCTTGAGTTCAGACGGCCCCAAAAAGCCTGAATTGGGTCAGCCCATTGTCCCCCCTGGCAGAGCTGTCAAAATAAACACCTTTAGGGTTGTTGGGCTTCCAGGGAGCTCAGTGGCCCTGGTCCTGGCAGCTTTTATCAGAGGGGCAGGGTCACGTGACACCAGCGGCACAAGTTACGGAGCAGGAACTCCTGAGGAAAGACTCTGGGGGCGGGTTACCGTATTGTATCCCCTCCCCCCAGCTCGTATGTTGAGACCCCCAATTCCCAGGATCTCAGAACATGACTGTTTCTGGAGATAGGATCTTGAAAAAGGTAAGTAAGTAAAAATGAGGTCATTACATTGGGCCCTAATCCCATATGATGGGTGTCTTTATAAGAAGAAGAAATTTGGACTTGGAGAGGCACAGAGGAAAGACCACATGCAGACACAGGGAGAAGAGGCCCTCTACAAGCCAAGGAGAGAGGCTTCAGAAGAAACCAGCTCTGCCGACACCTTCATTTCAAATATTTAGTCTCCCGAATTTTGAGAAAATAAAGTTCTGGGCATTGCAGCTGCCTGGTCTATGGCACTTTTCTGTGGCAGCCCTAGGGAACTTACATGGGCTGGCCAGCAATTTGAGGTCAAATGATGTTGTGAAAAGAGCATGAAATGGAAAGTTTGGTGGTAGGGCTTATCGTTAGTCTCCCCCTGGGGGGAATGGAGCTCATCTCCATGTGTGTTGAGTCCTCAATTTCCCCATCTGTAAAACAAGGAGGTTAGGATTAGGTGAATCGATGCCAGCGACATGCATGCCTCCTCAGTGACCCCATTGGAGGTTTCCCCTGTCCTGGTTCTTCTATAGCTCATTTGGAGGTAGGAACACAAGGGCTCTGGGGAGCATAGGCCTTTGGGGCATACATTCATTGCTAACCTGCCATCCTGTCACGGCCCACAGTTTCCTTTCCAGCAAGTTTCCTACTTATGTCTCTGTTTCCCGAAAACTAGGGGAATACCTGCCTGGAGACATCATTGGCCTAATTCCCCCACTGGTAGGAGGGTGGCTGCAGGCAGGTGATGCTGTGCCGGTGTGACATACCGAATTCTAAAATAACATTCAGCCCGTGGGCTCCAGCATCTCAAACAGGACACAACCGGATGACCTCTGCTCTTCTCCGGTCTTCTTCCTCCTCCCTGTCCTCCTTTCCCATCCTCACACAGCCTGGAGGCTCTGCTTTCAGGGTCCAGCCTTGTGCCTCCTGACCTGACAACAGCTAAGACAGCCTGCTTTGCATGGTGAAGGACGGCTTGCTGACCTCATTGCCGGTATGGGATTCATTGGGATGTACTCACCTCCAGGCAGCCTCATGGTATTTTTTTGTGATCTCGTGACTAAGGACAGGTAAAATGCCAAGGTGGAGGAAATGATTACTTAGGGGCTTGAAGCTGAAAGACAGAGGTTTTTATCCTCGCCCTGGGCTTTTCCCCATAGCTCCCAGGCACCTGACGCCCTGGCCTTGAGGGCTTCATCCCATCCCTTCCACTTGTATATGTTGTTGGATTGTCACTGTTGCTGCTGCTTTGTGGAGAGGAGCAGAAAGCAAGTTCTCTTACTCTGTCTTAAATGAGGGTGTTATGGGTTGATTTGTACCTTCCCCTCATTCTATATGGATGTTCTTGCCTCCAATACATCAGATTGTGGCCTTATTTGGAAATAGGGTCATTGCCAGTGTGATTAGTTAAAATGAGGTCATGCTGGAGTAGGGTGGGCCTCTGATCCACTATGACCGATGTCCTTACAAAAAGAATGTCACGTGAAGAGAAAAAGACATGTACAGAGGAAAAGTCATGTGGAGACAAAGGAGCACGTCATCTGCAGGGAATGCCAAAGATTGTCAGCAAACACCAGAAGTGAGGGCAGAGGCATGGAACAGATTCTCCCTCACAGCCCTCATAAAGGACCAACCCTGGATTTCTAGACTCTAGAACCGTGAGACAAGACATTCCTGTTGTTGAAATGACACCTGTATGATACTTTATCATTGGCACCCTAGCAAACTAATATAGAAGGAGTCCTTGGAATAGATACTCTCCCCAGAACTTGTGATAGTCATATTTTAGATCTTTATGTCACAGTCTTTGTGTCCCAGCCCTAAATATAGGTCTCTTGAGGAGAGAACACACAGTGCACCATTAAGTTGATTGGCACTAAAGATGGGGCCCAGCCCTGGCTCCACAGCTGGCCTACCCTGAGCCATCTCGTGTGTATCCTGCTCCCCTTGTGGTTCCTGCTACTCGCTGGAGGCCCGGAACATCCTATGCATTTTGTGCCCAGAATGTGGGATGCTGGTTCAAGTCAGGTCATATTGTCCCATTACTCGACTTACAAAGTTCAGCAGAAGTCTCCATTCCTCCAGAAAGCCTTTCCTAACTCCCTGTCCATGTGAGTATGGGCTAAGTGCTCCTCCCTTCTATGTGTTCTCCTAGAAACGTAAGCTTTTCCTCTTGTAGCACTTACACTGCCCCTTAATGGCTTCCTTACTCATCTCTCTCTCCTCCTAGATTTTGAGTCCAGGGACCATGTTCTGATCACTTCTGTGTCTCCAAAGCTGAACAGAGTATCTGACAGCTAGCCCGTTCTGAATTCGAATTAGTGTTTGTTGAATGAATGGAACAAATGAATAGATAGGTGACATTCAGTTCTGAACCCAGAAGCCGCACCAGTGCTGGGATAGGATGCTGCTCATTAAGTAAGGCTGCTTTCTGGTGCATGAAGAACTCAAAACAGCTTTGCTTCAGAATGTTGGCAAAATAGACTGCCTCCACTATTTTGACTTTTTCAGAAACGAATTGATGAGGTAATACATTTTGAAGCGATGCCACAGAAATATACCATGTTGCGCTTTTGAAACGGGAGGATGACAGTGAGGTTGTGCTTCTAGCTTACGTCCTTGTCATAATGAAAGGGGATTTACTCATGGGCCTCCCCCTGTAACTGCAGACCCAAGCAGTGGCCTTCCTCTTTGGAGTTTGCTTTCCCTCCCTCCACAGGTGGAGGAAGAGAACTAGCACATGAAAATGTGTAATCTCTATGAGGAAGCAGCCGGCCAGGCCATCCTTGGCTATTGTAACTCTCCTCCGGTATTTATGAGGATTTGCTAAAATGATCTAAGTGCTTGATTATAAAGCCGGTGTAGAGTCTCTGGGGTTCTAGAGTACCTAAACGACAACCCATGCTTGTGGAGATGCCCGGTTGAAAAAAATGACCTGAATTTCTGGGTGCAAGCATTTAATGTATGCAGCTCTGCAAAGCCCATTTCAGTCACGCAGTGAACATGTGGCACGACGCATTTCAGGCTAGAGCTGGCTTTTGCTCACGGAAGCTTGCATTGTTAACGTATTTGTTTCTTAGCCCTGCATATTTAATCGCATATAAAAATATAACGACACTTTAAAAATCTCTCTGAAGGCAAGGAGGGTGATTTGTGGGGCTTATACCCCTATTTCACCCTCCTACCTCTATGGAGGTCTCACTAATTAATAATAGCATCCCTGCTGCCGCATTCAAGTGCAATCTCCGTGTTGTCTACAAATCATGTCAGGTAGCCACTGTCGAAAGTAAGAGATCAAAGCTCGGGTATGTGGTATTATTACATCTGATTAAATCAAATAAATAAAATAAAAAATAAATCAAACCCAATAAAGAAATAAGAGAAATAAGGGAAAGAAGGTAAATAAATGAAACAGTTTTATTTGCAGCCCATCATTTAAAATAGGCTGTCCAACTTTTTCTGTAGAGGACCAGGTGGTAAATATTTTTGTCTTTGCAGGCCATACATGGTCTCTCTATTGCATGGTTTTATTTGATCCTGTTTACTTTTTTGTGGGTTTTTTTTTCAGATTAAAGAAACCCCAGAATTATTTAAAACTATAAAAACCATTCTTAGCCCCTGAACCATATAAAAATGAACTGCAGGCTATATTTGGCCCATTGGCTGAAGTTTGCTGACCTCTAATGTAAAACATTGTGTTTTTATAGTATGTAAAGTGATCATAGTGTTTACCATTAAAATCTTTTGTAGATGTAACTCTAAGAAGAGCCTAGGGCACCTATTTCATGTGCAGGATTATATAAAGTTATGAAATTCTAACATGCATAATTCATGTAATGTTGGATACTGAAAATATAATGCTTGTGTAAATAGGGCATGAATCATATGTTCTTATTAAGTTATATAGTTTGCAGCAATAGAAGGGACATAATCATCCCCAAATCTGTCTGCTTAAATGTAACTTACAATCTTGCTTTTTTCTGAACCTGTTGAATAGGTGGAATTTAGAAGTCCAGGCAGGGGTTTGAGTGTAGACATGTGTGAATATCCGATTGGCATCAAAACTCATCTCACAGTGGGTGGAAGTATAACTGGGGGAGACTAATGTTCTAGAAAAACCTGCTGCCCTGAATATGAGATCTGACTGAGGTATGAGGCTGCAGGAAGTTGCGTTTGTCTCAGACCCATGTAAATGGCTGCATCCTTCACACATCCACTTGTTTTTATCTCTTAGTTACCAGGAAACTTCAGAGACTCACTGTACATGGCTGTGGTGTCTGTCTCTCATGTGATACCATGTTCCTTTATTTTCTGAAGGGAACTTTGGTTCTTGTAGAAACTGGGGATTCTAAACTCAGTGCTTCATTTCTATGCATTTCTTTTTTTGCCCCTAAAATCAAGTTACTGTCATGGATACATACGACCAAGATGAGGGCCAGAGGTGAATAAAAATATATTGGTGAAAAAAAGTGCAAGTAGAATTGTGTTGATCTGGATGGTTCTAGAAATAAGAATAAACTCTTTCTGGAGCATAATGTCATCAAACTAGGGCCATTACTTAGAATAATTTTCAGGAATGCAAAATTGGCAACTTGCCCCACGTTGTCAACTTGTGAATCTTACAAACATATTGGATTATTATAGTCTGTCTTTACTGAAGCATATGCCTTGTTAGGTGTGGATAGTCTAAAAAGGTATGCAAAACCTGTCTGGGCTCATGTTTGCAGTGTTAGGGCCTCACAGAACAAATCCACTGAATTTCAAATAGATCCAATTTGTCCTTCCATTTCTGTTGCATTTCTTTTTTGTTTCCTACTACTTTGTAGGAACATAAAGTAAATATATATATATTATATATAATATTGTAGGAACATAAAGTNACAAATCCACTGAATTTCAAATAGATCCAATTTGTCCTTCCATTTCTGTTGCATTTCTTTTTGTTTCCTACTACTTTGTAGGAACATAAAGTAAATATATATATATTATAGATAATATTGTAGGAACATAAAGCGAATATATATATTATATGTAATATTGTGTATATATTACATATAATATATATACACACAAATACACACATATATTTGCAGATACATATAGATTGATATAGATATCAACATATATATAGATAGATGTCTAGATATAAGAAATCCAGGTGGATAATGCCATATGAAACATTTATGTTTGCCCGCCCTCTCTGACAGCATATCTATGTAGAGGACATTAATTACAGTATATGATTTTATTGGTGTCAGAAGTTCTTGGCATACAGTAAGTCCTCAATCATTATTATAGACTCCATGAGAAGGGTTCGAGTCCTGGCTCCACTCTTTAGCAACTGTGTGATCTAATTTTTTTTTAGGCTTAAATTTTTTATCGATAAAGTACAACAAATAATAATAGCTAATTTATAAGGCGGTTGTTCTGATTAAATGAGACACTATATTTGATAGAAGTTCCTTATACAATGTAGAGAGTTATATAAATGTTAATTAATTTAATTTAAACATATATTGGCAATATTTCTCCCCTCTGGCTTCTTGCCCGGCAACTGTTCCAGGCCCCAGAGATCTGTGCTGGCTGTTTCCATAAGACGTCGGTGCAGATGAAGCATGTGGTGGCGGCTGAGTTCTCCACATCCATCTGGATGTTTTTGGCATTGCGCAGAGATTGTTTCAGCAGGCTGAAGTCATAATGCAGGCTAATATTTTTTTAATCCCCACATGATATTAGTTGTGTGTAGTTTGGTGCTTGATGTTTAGTTTCTTGTCCTCTGGGAACTTACCTTCTCAGGCCTCCTGACCCACCCACCCATCACAGGTAATGCTGTTGGGAGGCTTTGGTTTGATCTTCAGGAATACACATCTTTTTTTTTTTAACCAGATGAGTATCCTTACACATCCTGATAGATAGTCATTTTGGAAAAATCTATATATCAAATAACTATGCTTCAGAAGTTAAAAAAAAAAAGACCATAGACTATTTTACAATCAAGAAATTACTGTCGAGATGTGATAAGTACTTAACGATGATGGGGCAAGTGACAATATTGAGGAAGAGGTTTTGATACTTAAAACAAGGCCACTTAAAAAATGCCAAAAATATGATCAAAACAGGGTGGCAACCAGAGCTCAGGGCCAGGCATCTAACTCAATTCAAAACATAGAACTCGTGGGGCACCTGAGTGGCTCAGTTGGTTTGGCGTACAACTCTTGATTTCGGCTCAGGTCATGATCTCAGGGTCACGGGATCAGGTCACACATCAGGCTCCGAATTAGGTGTGGAGTCTGCTTCAGATTCTTTCTCCTTCTCTTTCCCCCTCCACTCCTCTCGCTTGCTCTCTCTCTCTTTCTCTTTCTCAAATAAATAAATAAAATCTTTAAGGGAAAAAATAACATAGAGCTCTTGTTCTTTGGAGAAATAAACTCATCGCCTGAGAAACAGTCAAATGCAGGGACACAACACTAGTTCAGAGTCTGGCATATTCAGGCCTGTTTCTCGATTTCAAGTAGGAGGTTAGAGCTTCACTGTCAGGAACATAAGCCCCAAGTCAGGAACATAAGAACCTAGAATCAAATGGTCCTGGCTTTCCACCCAACTTTCCCTCCTTCCAGTGCTCAGTTTGTCTACTTCCTTTCATTGCACCAAAAGAATCAGTTCTCTTTGATGACCTTACCTAGCAAGGCTTGTGCAGACCTGGTTTGGGAGCTGGGAGACGTGGAGTTTTGCTCTGCATTAGTACCAGCTAGTCAGTAGTGTGGTCCTAGACATCTGGGCATTGGTTTCCTCCTCTGAGTTAAGAAGGTATTGAGCTGGACGCCTCCTGGTGTTCTTCTTGGTAACATTTCTCTATCACGAGGGTGCTGGAGAGGTTAAGATGGCTGTGCTTGGCTTTATTCTCAGTCTTACTGCTCAAAAAAGTCTGTAATGCAAGCAAACAAGCTTTTTATTTACTGTTAATTAGCACTCCTCCCCTTTGCTACCACGTGTAGAAGTAAAGCTGGTAGGGTTTTTTGTTTTTTGTTTTTCTTTTTCATTTACCTGCAAGTGCCACTTAGAATGGGACCGCATGATGCTACTAATATAGGAGGCACGGATGTTAAACAGTCAGTTCTCCTTTGTTTGTTGTTGTTGTTGTTTTATAGTTCAGTTCTAAGTGGCCATGAATGCTGAATTACTGAATATTAAACCATTACTCTTAGCAGAAATAGAGGGTTAGGTTCCCTCAAGCTTCTGGTTACAACTTTTCATCGACTGGTCATATGTAACTTTGTTTAGGTATGTTTCTGTCCAAAGGCACATATATTTAATACTGTTAGCTAGGATGTTGCTTAGCCTCTAAAGAAATCTCTAAACAATGAAGATCTAAATTAAAGTGGCTGAGAGAAAATAGAGGTTTATTTTTCTCTTTTATAAGACCATATAAATGCCCAAAGTGAGCTGTCCTGGTTGGGGTATAGGTTGCCCTCATCCCTGGGTTTCAGGCAGCACATCTGTGTTTCAACTCACAGGAAAGATAAAATAAATGCAGGACAAAGGATCCTCTCTTAAGAAAGTGATACAGGTGTTGCACACATCACTTCTGCTCATATTCTAATTTACCAGTGCAGACTGGGAAATGCATTGCTCATTGGGGAAGTCACGTTGTCCAGGCAGAGGTGTCAAGTGGATTTTGGTGGTCAAATAACACGGTGTAGGAATAACACTGTGTGTCACTACCTGTACTCAATGATATCATCATTTTAAAACCATGAGGCAGCAGTAACAGTACAAGAGTGAACTTGATGGACTTAGCGTAGGGCTGATCCATTCTTAAAATTTGCTTTGGATTTTTAGATCTAAGGAGGACTCGGCCAAGCATCTGACATGATAACTATGCTGAAAGAAAGTCCTTGGTCAAATATCAAAACAGCAGATTCACCTGACAATATTTGGCTCAGATATGCTGTCTCTTAAATAGTTAATAACACACTGCTATTCCATATATTTTACATAAACTATTCATGTGTTAGGCACATGTGAGGTTGTCTGAAGAAAGTGTTATCAGATGCGGGGACAATGGACGTGGAGGAGAAGAGGCCTGGGTAGAGAGGAGATGGGTGCCTCGGAGATACAAAGCAGGCTGACAAGTCATGACAGACGAAGCTCCTGCATCTTTGCAGCCTGAGGGCCTCTCATCAGTCCTTTGGGCAAAATACCTTGGAAAGTGTACTAACTCATTTATATTTTTCATATTCAAGGTAGACTGTAAATTCTGTGAGACCTTCAGGGGAGATGGGGGTTCTCTGACTAGGAGTGATGGAACTGGATTTGAGTGATAGTCTTGCCACTTATCACTGGCTGTTGCAGCAAGGATGCAACCTGGTCAAGCCTCAGGCTCCTCGTGTATACATGGGCATAACAACAGCCCCTACCACCTGGGATGAAGTCAGTTTATGGGATGTGAAGAGCTAGCATGCTGTCTGGCATGTGGTACGGGCTCTCTAAGTGTTAACCTTGCTGGTGAAGAGGAAGAAGAGGAAGAAAAAGACAAGGAGGAAGGTTTGAAAGGATAAGATGAGGCTTGAGGGACATGTGAAAAGAGGATATGGGGTTTGTAAAAACCTTAAACTAAGAGGCTAGAAGGGAGGAATGACAGGAAGGAAGGCCTGGAAGCAGGGAAGTTTAGGGTATGTTCCAAGAGTAGAATCTAGTCTCTTTAATTTAATTCTTCTGTGGGGCATGTGGAAGGTTGGTGAATGCTAGAGTGAGAAAGAGAAGTGTGACCTGATTATGAAGGGCCAGGAAGGACAGGCTGAAACCTCTCCTTCAGGTTTGGTAAATGATGGAAACTGCTATAGTTTTTTAATCCATGCAATCGAGGTGTTTTGAAAAAGCAATTCCTATGATTTCTAGAATGTTAGGATGGTGCTACTGAAGGGAAGTAGAGTGAAACTTTGTTTCCACTTCTTTGCCCCTCATTCTCCTATCTTTTTACAAATCAAGATTTGGTTTGGAGGTGAGTAGCACCCCTTCACTCTCATCAGCCCCTCTGCACAGATGAACCAGAAATCAGAAACCAGTCTAGGAACTTCAAGCAGGAAGGATTTAATAAAGGAGTTAGAGGCTTATGAAACCAGTGAAAGAAGGGGGAGTAAGGGTCAGGGAAACTGTCGGTCATGGGCAGGAAATCAAAAAAATGCCACAATCGCAGAAATTTTGGCAATGATCTCAACTATTTGCAGCATCAAAGTTTAGTGATTTGCAAGAAGATGCTTAGAAGCCGCCACCGAAACCTCACAGTCACCCACTGCCAAAGCCCCCACACACCCACCTGCCACTGCCCCAGGAGAAATGATGCTGTGTATTTCCTTTGCCTTTCAAGTCTCAGGCTAGTTCTCTCACTGTTAGAACCCAACTTGGAGCCTTGCAAGGCAAAGGTGCTCCCAAACTTCCAAATCTGTGGTAAGGGGGAAAACATAAAGAGGGAAAATGGTGCTATATTGCTGACAGATAATCTGACTCCTCTGTGGAGGGTGTTGCCCTGACTCCAGAGTGGACGTGCCCATCTCTGGCAATACTGAATAATGCAGGGATGAACACTAGTCCTAAACTTATCCAATTAGAATAAGTCTCAAGGATTTTCGTGGGACACTAGAAAACAGGCTTCCTCTATTTTGCTGTAATTAAATGTGACAAGGCCGGAACTAAAAAGTCAGGAACCATCTTGCATCCAAAAGGTTTGAATTTGCCAGAGAATAATGCCCGAAACACAGAGGAAAGGAGAACTAAACTGAGAGATCAATTTCTGAGGACTCATTTGAGCTCCTGAATTCAGCCATGCTTGAAGCTAATCCTGTTACCAGACTTATCAATTTTATGAACCAATAAATTGCCTCTTTGCATAAGCTATTTGGGTTAGTTTTTCTGTCACTTTTAACTGAAGACTAATTAGAAGATCATGGTATTAATAGTCTAGTTTCAGTTCCACAGATGTTTATTTTGAGATGTAATGATTAATAAAACAGATTTTCATCCTAAAGATCTCATAAAGTAGACATATTCACAACTAACTATAATCCCAGAAAAAAAAATTATCCTTGGGCTGCCTGGATGGCTCAGTAGGTTAAAGTTTCGACTCTTGATTTTGGATCAGACCTTGATCTCAAGGTCCTGGGATTGAGCCCTGCAACGGGCTCCACACTCAGTGGGGAGTCTGCTTGAGGATTCTTTCTCCCTCTCCCTTTGCCCCTCCCTG
Organism: Ailurus styani; assembly: GCA_002007465.1. Taxonomy (NCBI): domain Eukaryota; kingdom Metazoa; phylum Chordata; class Mammalia; order Carnivora; family Ailuridae; genus Ailurus; species Ailurus styani. Next base: position 1,512,905 of record LNAC01000131.1, on the reverse strand, counting down.
CAATCATGTTCTCTCTCTCCCTCAGGGAAGAAATTCATCTTTGATGCAAAATTTTAGTCCAAATGAATAAATCCTGACAAGTCTTGAATGTTTCAGAAAATCAGAAGGCAGAATACTTTGGACACATGTTGCAAATAGCAAATACTATTGTCTCTGTTGTCCCAGAGGATCCATGGTTCCTCAGGCAAGTGGCCCACTGTGAATAATAGTGGAAGTGAAGTGCAATAGAGGTATAAATGCAAATATCTGGGCATTAACATTATTTTTCAAAAACAACTCATCCCAGAAAGAAGGAAATCCTTTTAACCCTAAGCTCTGTTACAATTTCTTTTCCTCCTTTGCTCTTTTACCCAGCCTTAGCAAATGTTTTAGTGGAATCAAGGGCAGATTGGCTATCGTGGTTTCAGAAGGTATTATAGAAAGACATCAGTCTTATCTTGAAGGTACATTAAGGACTTCTTTTTTTCTCATCCTCTTGTAGCTCTCTAAGGGAAGTGTTATCTTTCATTGTTATATATGCATATATACATGCCAATATATGTATATATGTATATTCTTACTGTTGAGTTGTGTGGCAATGGTGTTGGACACCTAGTCTTGCTTGGTAACATTTTGAAAAGTGTACACTCAGAATACCCTGTAGTAAGCAATAGTTCCAGAACACCTAAGCTCCAGAATAAAAAGATTTGCTAAAGCTCCGTTTATAGATGACTTAACTTGGGAAGGTTGTTTCTCTATGGGCAATGATTATCTTAATCAGAGATGAAGACATTTGGGCAAACTCATTCATAGCTATAACTCAATATTATTAAATGTCACCCCATAGAATAGATTGAATCTAAAGGGAGATTTTAATTAAGGAGCCAGTGTTACACTTACTAATTAGCCCTTGCTTGCTTATTTTGTTTCAGGAGCAGATTTCTTGTCAAGAGTTGAAAATGTCTCTATAACTACCTATCTCTGTCCATATGGCTGCCTCTAAGTCACATTATCCATGGACTTTGATAGGGAGAGATGGGCATTAAGGAGGCTGGTTAGAGCAGTGTCCTTTCTGCTCCAGGTACCATGTATGGGACACTTCCTCCATTCCTCAAAATGAACTGATTATTCTTTAAACATTAGAAAATGCCCTCATTGTGTCATATATGAATTATGATGGCTTGAAGTGATATCTTTTTTTCTTGGCAAGAATGCTATCATATCCTTTTTATTTCCCCAATTAATCATTAAATCCTTTTCATCTTCTCATATTAACAGGAAGTCCATTTTCTACTTCTTATGATTTTCCTTGACTCTAAATTACCTAAGACGTATAGGCATTTACTTAGTCTGAAGAGGTGACTTGTGTTTCCACATACTGGGCAAGGAGAGAACTAGGAATTCTTATCAGTCCTTCAGTGGGTTACAGTTCTAGATGGCTTTTGATTTCAGACTGCTGAATGCTGATGCTGCCCAGTTTAGTCCATCCTTATCCACTTTCCTTTCAGGCTTTCATGGTTATGGGTCTCACTTTACACATTACATGATCTGCCATCATTCCCAAAATACAAACATCGTGCTGCTGTTTGGGATCTACCTTTCTACTTGAAGGACTTGGCTTTCATTATAGGTCCCTAATTTAGGCTACTTGCCTCTTTATGGAATGTCCCTCTTTGGAGCCCTTGGTATCCTTTCTTGCCAGCAAAACTCAGCTAGAAACAATCTAATCCATTGGAGAAATATATGTGATTGACTCCAAAAAAGGAAGAGGTCAGAATTTTAATTTCTTTCCCCCAAGAACACTCCTTGAGCTTTATATGAATTTACCTGCTGCCTTTGTATCTAGTCGTGTCTACTAAGGAGCATGAAGGACAGTCTTTGACAAGCTACAAAAAGTCCCTTTTTATCTTTCCTCCAGGGTTTTGGGTGACTTCATACTTCACATGTGTTCAGTCAAGAGAGGCCACTCGTCTGACAGATCAGTTAAAGAGGATCAGCTCCCAAGTGTCCTTTTGCTTTTGTGAAGGACTAGCATTGATTGGTAACTTTCTTCCCAGAAAACTTTAAGTTCTTCTGTGTTAGAACATAGTCTCTAAGATGGTATGTGTAGCTTTCCATGTAAACCACTGTCCAAACTGGGATAGTTTTGAGTGTGAAAGGGGACACTAAAGATTACATTGGAACAACAGATCTAAACCAAGACTGTTGGAGGCAGAAAGTAGACAGAGATGTTTGGTTAATCCTGTGTATGGACCTACAAATTCCCTGAGTGGTGAGAGTATGTGTTGAGGGTGATGCAAGACTAGCTCCTTCATAGACTTCTCTGTGTACAACGGACCTCAATTACCACAGAATTCAAACATTTGCAAAATGTTTAAAGGGTAAAAAGTATCAACAAATATGATTTTGTTACTAGAGATTCTTAAGTATACGGATGGGAGGTACTGATTTGGCAGTCAAGGTGCTTGAACAGATTTGTGATCATTACAATCATCAGTTTTGAACTGTTTGTCCCTTTTTTCCTCTCATATAGAAAATTAATAAACAGTAAAGATCAAATGTGTTCAAATAAATAAACTGCCCAATTTGCTGAAATTGGACCTAGTTTTTAACTAAATTTGTGTTGTTTGTTTAAAAAATATGGAATATGGCTGAACTTGGGCAAGATATGACATATCTTCTTGTTTTACCATTTTAACTTTTAACAAATTAAAGGCTTAAAAAAAAAACCCAAAGGCTTTGCTTCACACAATGTCAAAATTCTGTGAGTTTTTCTATCAAGTATCTTGTAAATTCTTTAGCTATTTCAACAACTGAAACATCTATAAAATGAATAATATCAAGACCTTAGAAAATGTATGCAAGTCAAAAATAAATGGGAGGTTTAGCTAAGAAGTGTTTAGAATGTTAGAAATGTTTCCTTCACAAGTTGTTTCACTGCTGCATCTCATGTTTAGGCACAGGCTAATATAGTATGCTGATGAATTTCAGTAGAAAGAGTTAGTGCCCATGAAGATGACAATCAAAAGAATGTGTGTCATGTGCTTTCAGTTCCTCACTGTCACAAAGCATACATTTTTTTCCAGTTTAACCAATCTTTCCATAAGGGAGCATTGCTTTGTGGAAAAAGTTTTGTGCTTGGAATTAGGAAACCAAAGAGAGCTAGTTTCAAGTCAGGAAATATTAATAGTAGTAGTAGTAATAGTAGTAGTAGTAGTAATAATAATAATAATAATATACCCATCATAATTTAGAACCCCCAAACTGAACTTCATGAGGGGTTGGGGGCTTACAGTCATATAAGTACCATTATCTAGGAACTCTTAAGCTGAGAAATCAACATGCAGTTTGGTACCAGGATGAAGCAGGCATTAAACTCGGGAGGAACATTTTCTCAACCCCTACCACACAGAATTTCCATGGCTAACATCTCAACGTGAATAAGCTCACAATCCAAAATTGCAAAACATATAAGAAAATAAGCCATCTTGAACAAAAGCTGGCCACCACACATGCACACACACTCACACATAAATAGGAAGATTAGAGCCTTATTAGAACAATCCAATTTATATTAAAAATATAAAAGAAAGAATCGAGAACTTAAGAAAAGAATAAAATACTATGATAAACAGATAAGAAGAAAATCAAGTAGAATTTCTAGAAATGAAATTGGTTTGTTATAGACTCAATTGCTGAATTATTGGTCAGTTTGCATCTGCAAATAGGTAGCACTGTGCTGCATAATGGAGATATAATTATGAGACTGTCACTGTCGTGGAGCCTGTAGTCTTGTGGGGCATGACTGTCATGATTCAAATCAATAGAAAAACAAAAGTAATCAGTTAATCCATTAACTAACATTAGTTAGTTATTAGAATAACTAAGAATTAAATTAACTAAATAAAATTGAAGAAAGTCTTGGCAAACTTAAAGACATATATCTGAAATAGAAAACAAAGAAATAATTTAGATACCCAGAACATGGTTTGGAAATATAAATAGATACAAATGTAAAAGAAAGTTTCAAAAGTATGGAGAATAGAATTAGAAAGATCAGCATACATTTAATAATAGTTCCAGAAAATGTGATTAAAAATAAGAGGCAATATTAAAAAAGGCAATGGCTTAGAATTTTCTAGAACTGATATATAGACATGAAGCTATCAATTCAAGAAACATGATGTATTCCAAGAAAGATAAATAAAAATACAATCACATAAATATATCATAGTGAATCTGCAGAACCCTAAAGACAAAGAGAAGATTATAAAAGTAGCCAGAGAGAAAAGATAGATTTTCTAAAAACAAAAGAAA